>JAJIBD010010006.1:0-64698 GCA_021461705.1 Cryptotis parvus | reverse complement strand
CACCGCTGGGAGTAATTCTTGAGTGCACAGCTAGGAGTAATCCCTGAGCATCATTGGGTGCGACCCAAAAAAAAAAAAAAAGAAAACAAACCCAAACCCTAGCTGAAAGAACCTGCTGCGCCCATTCTCCCAAGAGTGAGCATGACAGCTGTTCATCTTACTTTAAGCTCTTTTCTAAGGGAGAGCGAAGTTCTGTAATTCTGGCCTGGACCCGGTCAAAGAATTGCTTGTAATAATGGTACAAATTCCACAGAACACTGCAGAGGGAATCTGGAAGAAGGGAAAGGAAAGAAAACACCACAGTTACTGCATGTGCGAGGGACTCCATTTGGGGACTCCACAGCACAGCCACAACCCCACCCCATACCCCCTTCAGGATCCGAGAGCACCACAGGCAGAGGGGTTCACAGGTGACGTGGGAACCCCGAGTGAGACAGTTCGAGAAATGGGCTGCTAACACCCCAACCACTTTCATGTCATTATACAGGGAATTTTTTTGCCTGGACTTTGATTCTTCAAAATAATGGATCCAGACCTTCGGCTAAAATCCACAACTTCAAAGCCTTTCTATGAATCTTAGCAGAAGCTAAGCCTGCTTTAAAAGACACGGAAAAGCCCAGCTCATCCCTGTCTGCAGCAGATCCAGTCTACAGACAT
This sequence comes from Cryptotis parvus, assembly GCA_021461705.1. NCBI lineage: Eukaryota > Metazoa > Chordata > Mammalia > Eulipotyphla > Soricidae > Cryptotis > Cryptotis parvus. The sequence continues at coordinate 64,041 of JAJIBD010010006.1, read as the reverse complement.
TTCATAGGCGATAGGCCTTTCAAAGTTGCTATGGTAACTGTGACTATGAGTTCGCATGCGGTTACTTGATCTGTGGAGTGTCTTACTACCTCAAGAATCCTGTAAAGGCTTGGATCAAGCAGAAGCTTAGCAGGACACACCACTGTCTAGACAGAAAGATGTGCTGCTTAGCCCCCATTTCCTGAGACCTCCACCTGGCAATTTATTCCCACCCAGTTCACTAGCAAGCCTCAGTTTATAACCACTCTGGGCTTGGCTTTAATATCCTTCTCTCACTGTAATGCAAGTCAAAGTAAGTTAAAAAGAAACCAGAAGGGTCTTAATAGTTAGATGTCTTGAATACCAATATTCAGGACACCTAACTCAGGTGGAAATTTCTGCCTAACCCGTTCTGACAGCACGCGGCACAGTGAGGGGGAACACGTGCGCAGTCTTACCCTTCCCTTCAACTTGCGGCATCAATAGAGCGTGACAGTGGAAAACAAGCAACATCTGCAGTCGTGCGTGAAATTCTCCCAGTGAGGATCCTTCAATAAACGCTTGCAAGGTGCTGACCAGCAACATCAGGGTCATCTGTTTGTCATCTTTAGAGATTCAAAAGGGAAAACACACATGTGCCTGCATCCATTCCCTTTCCCAGGAGGAATGGCTGACAAGCAGTGACACCACTAAAACACAGCTTTGAGGTAAAGCCCATGGTTGAAACCATAAGCTGGTCGATTTAAACACAACAGCTGCAGTCCAGGTGTGTGTTAAATGCACCCACAGCAAAGTACAAGACTGAATTGTGAAGTGTTTATTATAAGAAACAAAGCACTTTCACCTCATAAGCGTTAAAAATTTTTGAGTGTCATTTTTTTGAGAGGGGGCATTTAAAGTCACACCTGGCGATGCACAGGGGGTTACTCCTGCACTCAGGAATTACTCTTGGCTCGGGAAACATATGGGATGCTGGGGATTGAAACTGGGGCAGTTATATGTAAGAAAAACACCCCACCCTCTGGACTGTCACTCCAGCCCTGCTGAGTGGCTTTTTTGTTTTCTGTGCCATACCCAGCGGTGCTCAGGGGTCACTCGTGGTGGGGCTGGGGAGTGAACAGGGACTCCCCTGCAAGGCAATTGCCTCACCTCTGTACTCAAGCTTGTTATCTGCTACTTACCTAGATGGTCTCTTTCTTTAAGGTTTGTCTCATGATCACAGCCAAAAGAGAAAACTGATCTCTGACTAGTTTTCTAGACCTTTGACGAATTGCTTGAATCAAACTGATTTCCATTACTTTCTCTCATTAGGAAAATAACTAGACATCTTCCCTAATTGTCCTCTACAACAGCAAGCTGTGAAACGGCGAGGGGGCCGCACCCACACTTCCTCAGGAGAAGGAAGTCTGGAGGAAGTATTACCTTCCTGCTCTTCTGTTTGTTCCTGCATGTGCTTCTCAAGCATCTGGTAGATGGAGAACCAGTGCTTGGTGGATTTCTCAGTATGGCGCTTCATGGTATTATCCAAACTCATAGACCAGCAGCTGAAACACAGAAGGGGCCGAGGGAGCACAGAAGGAAAGCCACTTAAAACATATGAAAGCACACTAGCGAAATATGTTCCCTATTCTCTCCTTGCAGAAGGACGTGGATAGATCACCTAGTTTGCTGCCTCAGAAATATATGCTGCTGAGGGGCTGGAGGCGATAGCACAAAGGGTAGGGCATTTGCCTTGCAAGTGCTGACCCAGGTTTGATCCCGGCATCCCAAATGGTCCCTCGAGCACCGCCTGGAGTAATTCCTGAGTGCAGAGCCAGGAGTAACCCCTGAGCATTTCCGGGCATGACCCAAAAGAGAAAAAAAAACCAGAAATATATGCTGCTGCAGCTGGAGAGACAGTACAGCAAACAGGGCATTTGCCTTGCATGTAGCTGACCCAGGTTTGATCCTCAGCACCACATATGGTCCCTGCCAGAAATGATCCCGCGAGCAGAGTAAGGAGTAAGCCCTAGCACTGCTGGGTGTAGCCATAAACAAATGAGAAAAAGAAATGTGCGCCTCCTTCTGGCCACTATTAAGGTTTTAACTCTGTCACACTACAAAAAATTCTGAAGAAACAAACTATTAAGAGATAGACAGCTTACATTGGAGAAAGGAGGACGTGAGATGAGCATAACTTACTTCAGTTCCAGTTTCCGCCACCGAATTATCATCTGACTGACCAAATCAAGATGTTTCCGCAAAGACAGAGCCCGGCTTGCATTCTCCTCCCAATCCTGAAAACAAGCGAAGTGAAAATTCTATGCATTACTCAGTCCCAGTTTCAAACCTCGTCCTTCAGGGTCTCCAGAGCTTTTCTTGAGTGAAGACTATTACCCTTGGCCTTTTTTTTGGGGGGGGGGGGGCTTTAAACATGCTTTATGAGGCCAGAGAGGGAGCAGAGGGGTTAAGGAACTTGCCTTGCACATGGCTGACCCCAGCCCATCCCAGGCACTGCATATGGTACACTGAGTTCTGCCAGGCGTGACCCCTACTGACCTCTCAGCACAGAACTAGTAAACACCAGGTGTGGCTCAAGGACCCAAAAGAAATACTTTATGCTGATTTACCCATAAGAAGGATGACGTTTACTTTGTTTTTTTTTTTGGGTCCCACATCCGGTAAACCCTGAGCTTACCTTGTGTAAGCTCAGAATTTACTTCTGGCTCTGGGCTCAGGGGCCACTCCTGGTTGGCTGGGAACCATGTAAGGTGCTGGGGACTGAACCCGGGACCCGCCGTACAAAGGCAAGCACCCTACCCACTGTACTATTGCTCTGGCCTCTTTGGTTTGTTTATTTTGTTTTCTTATTTTTTTTTTTTTTTTTTGCTTTTTGGGTCACACCCAGCAATGCTCAGGGGTTACTCCTGGCTCTGCACTCAGGAATCACTCCTGGCGGTGCTCGGGGGACCATATGGGATGCCGGGGATCAATCCGGGCCGGCATAGGCCGGCTGCGTGCAAGGCAAACTCCCTACCTGCTGGGCTATCGCTCCGGCCCCAATGTTTATTCTTGTTTTGAGGCCACACCCAGTGGTGTTCAGGAGATACTCCTGTCTCTGTGCTCCCTGGCAGTGATACCTCTTCAGCCTGACCGAAATGAGTTTAAATCCAGTCTATGAGCTTAAAATTCTTTCTGGTCGCTTGACGAAAGTTCAGCAAAGCCAAGCGTACATGCAGACATTCCTATAGTCATGTGACCACTGCCCATTACCCCGCCCCCATCCCTAGGTGAAGAGACCAGCCAGACCCTCATGTGTCAGAGCGCAGGAAGTCACAGCATCTGAAGGAGGCCCTGGGAGTCCCGGCAGAGTGAACGCTGCATCCCCATCCTTGGCAGCAAGCCGCCCCCCCACCCCCATGTGTTCCAAGGAGGTATCAGCTTCCCCCTGCGTTCCCCACCCCAGCCGGAGCAGCCCAGACGCTCACCTTTGTCAGCCTGCACTTTGTTCCTCTGAAAACAGAGGTGCCGGGTTGGAGCGATAGTCCAGTGGGGAAGGCATTTACCTTGCATATGGCCGACCGGGTTCAATCCCGGCATCCCATATGGTCCCCAAGAACCACCAGGAGTAATTCCTGAGTGCAGAGCCAGGAGTAACTCCCGAGGCATTGCCGGGTTTGATGAGAGCGAGAGAGCGAGAGTGAGTGAGAGCAAGAGAGCGAGAGAGTAAGAGAGGCTGAGAGCAAGAGAGCGAGAGAGCGAGAGAGCGAGAGAGAGAGCAAGAGAGAGAGCGAGAGAAAGGAAAGAAAAAAAAACAGAGGTGCCATCTTGAAGTGATGAGAGAGGCGCCTTACCTGAGCCTTTGCCAGAAGGATTTCTAAGCCATTCAGGAACTTTGAGACGGGGCAGGAGAGGGGGAAACTACGGATTCTGTCCATCACAACCAGCAGCTGCAAGAAAAACTCAATTCAGGTGTCTCTGGAGGAGGAGCAACCCCCCAAGTCACAGGGTCCCCAAAGCAGCCTCGGAGGAAGTTTCATCTTAAGGTTCTGCTTCGTAAACCCCCTGTGAAGGAAGCCACAGGTAACACTTCCCAGGCCAGTGGGTCCTGACCAAAGGTAAACACATTATCTGATGTGTGACCTTGAATGTAAGACTTAGGGTAATAGGAAAAGTCACTCTCATTCCTCTTAGGGCTACTATAAAATTGGCAGAAGGGCAGGGCCGGAGACCTGAGAGCCAGGCTTTCTCTGATACCTGCAGAACAGTGGCAGGCAGCAAGCCCTGACGAACACGCACGATGAGCAAAATCCCTGTCCCCTGTGCAGACAGCAGCCACACAAACCCGCAAGGGGTGCTGCAGTGAGCATGACCTGGGGTCATGACAAGGAAATGCCCCCGGGACGGCAAGCGGCCAGATCCTCAGCTCCCCTCCTCCCTACCTGCTCCAGAGCGGGGTGCTCTGGCCACTCCTGCAGCAGCTGCCGCACTGCCTCGGAGAAACCATGAAGCAGGGGCTGGCAGAGACGTGCTTCTGGGACATTGGGGTGCTGGTAGAAGTCGTAGGGCCCATCAGGCCTCACCATCAGGTCGAGGGTGTCTCCCCAAAGAGAGTGTTATGGGAAAGCGTGCAGGCCAAAAGCTGACTGCCCAAGAGCTGACCGTTCAACTCAACATCTAGGAAGGTAAGAGGGAAACAGTGACGTCCGTGAACGCAGGACACTGCGTTGGATCAAGTTACAAAGATGTCAGGAACATGCTCAGAATTCATGAACTACTGGCGCAGGAAAAGCAGATGTTTCACACCCAAGGCAACACTGGTCTAGAGAACTGGTTTTGATACCACACCAGCATCAAATTCCAAGGTACTGGATCTACAGAGAACTACTCACTACAGTCATGATTTAACCAGGAGACACAGAACTAAGTTTAAAAGATTCAACTGTTCAGTTCTTATGGCTGTTCAAAGTAGGGGGAAGTTTAAGGTTTCTTTCCTCATTATATGGAAAACCAGGTCATACAGGAAACTGTATCCTACACTGTTTCTGAATTCCTAGACTGCACCCATTTAGATTTCATTTGAAAAGCTACTGAAGCTACTAGAAGGAAACTGGGGGAAATGCTGGAAAACATGACCATTTAAAACCAAGCTCGGTGCTGGAGCAACAGCACAGAGGGAAAGCACACGGCATGCAAACGGACAATCGGGTTGAATCTGGGCACTGCCAGAGTGATCCGTGAGCACAGAGCCAGGAGTAAGGCCCGAGCACCACTAAACGGGCCATCCTCAAAAGAACAAAGAAACAAACCCCAAACCAAGTTCATATCCCTATTTTTTTCGTCTGTTTGCCATAAAACATCCAAACCATCTTTACTATTGAAGGATTTTAAAACTAAGTTTAAGAATCAAATTTTTCGGGGCCGGAGCGATAGCCCAGCGGGTAGGGCGTTTGCCTTGCACGCAGCCGGCCTATGCCGGCCCGGTTCGATCCCCGGCATCCCATATGGTCCCCTGAGCACCGCCAGGAGTGATTCCTGAGTGCAGAGCCAGGAGAAACCCCTGAGCATCGCCGGGTGTGACCCAAAAAAAAAAAAAAAAAAATAAATAAAAAATCAAATTTTCTTTAAGTTAACACCATCAACAACAAATTTAAAGAAAACAGAGTAGAGATGGTTCTGACGTCCAAAAGTAGTCATTGCATTTATCTGTTTGTTGTTGTTTGGGAACCACAACTGAACCCGGGTTGCCAAGTAAAAGCAAGTGTCCTACCTGCTGGACTATCTCTTACACCCCTCCTATTTACAGATTTCCTACAAGTGTAAGAGCAAAAAAGTGCCGTACCCATCAGGGGGTAGAAGTGTGTGACGAGTGAGGCCCCGGTCTGGTAACAGGACAGAAACAGGCTGAGGTAATGCTTTTGCCTCGGCGGGCGGCAGAGTCTGCTGGTACCAGAGGGACCGAGCAAAGTGGAGGCACAACTGCTGATGGATGAGCATCACAGCCTGCATGGAGCCCTGGGAGAGGACGGCAGGCTCCGGGGCGCCTTCTCTGCTTCTCGCTCATCTGGTGCAACTTTCTCCCTGCTCCAGTGTTGGTTCTATCAAAATATCTGCAAAGTCCTGCAAAGAACAGTGCAGACAGACAAATCAAAATCCAGTTCTAGACACAAGAGTAGGTAGGAGGAAAGAGGAGAGAAGAGGGGTTGCATGAGAATGGACTGGAAAGATGACAACACCGCCCAAGAGGGCGGGGGGGGCCTGCCCGCCAACCTTGTCGTGCAGTGGGAACTGTTTTCTGAATTCTCTTTCCTCCTCCTCCTCCTCGCTCAGGGCTGTTTTGGCGTTCCTGCTCTTGGATCTGTACAAGCTGTTTTCCTGCTCAGCCTTCTCCTGGGCTGCACGTTCCTGTTCATCCCACTCATTGATAATTTCCCTGAAAAGTGACACATTCAGAAGGAGGCTTAATCGCTTTTGCGGAGTTACTCATGCCAAACAAACATAAGGCAAGACTTTCTATTGTTTTCATGAAAACTAAACTAATTAAATTCCATTTAACAGAGAATGAATGGGCTGTTTCCACTCTGTCTATCTACAGCAATACAAGTTTCCTAATTACCCTCTTGCTACATTTTTTGTTTATAATTTTCCAAGCGTACAAACTTGCTACAGGAAAGCAAAGAGGGTTGAAAGATACCAGACAGGCAAAACCGGGCTATGCCTTACCAGACAGGACACCCTAACCCTATTCAATCTCCGTAAGATTTTACATATTTTCTTCTTCCAGTTATTTTACTGGGGGATGAGGAGTTAGGCAAAGTCAGAGGTGTGGAATCACTCCAGGCATACTCAGGGGCCCATATGGAGATCAAACCCCACTCTGCTGTGGGCAAGGCAAGTGCCCTACCCACTGGACTATCTCTCTGGCCCTGTTTTTTTCAATCTCTTAAGACTTGAGGGATAAAAGTTTCCAAACCTGGTAATTAAACAGCGGGGAAAAAGAAGCCACTAGATAAGTTTCCAACTCCCTGGCCCCTGCTGCTGTCTGCCCTGGGCTGCACTAGTGTCCTCTGGGACTGTGGCCAGGCCCTCTCTAATGCGGGCGCACCTGGCACACATGTCTGAAGAGCTGCAAGGCCCGGGGCTCCAGCTCGCCTTTGCACAGCACATGGGAGCGCAGGTAGAGAGTCCGTTCAGCAGCAGCTGCTCGCGGGCAGGGCAGTGTCTCTGGGCTCTGCTTTCCAGTTCCTTGGCCCCAGATCGCTTGGGGATGAGCTTGCCGAGGCCTTGCAGAACTTCCTCTGACTTCACAGCACACAGAGCATCGGCATGAGCATAGTAGGTGGGGAAGGCAGGGCCCTACAGAAGGGAAGGCCAGCAGGGATGTGGCCAGGGCACCCAGGCTGTCTGCTGAGACCACGCTGCTGTGGAGCACGGCGTGGACCTCAGGATGCTACTAGTCTCATGCCATGCTGCAGCTGCAAAATGGAAGCCTGCAGGGGGACCACAGCGTCTGGGAACAGGGCGTACTCCTCGGCCAGCCGCTTCGGAACTGCTGCTGTGACTGCTGCCAGGAGGCCTCCTCCTTCAGCAGGGTCTGGGCTGCCTGCGCAGAGCGTGGGCCCATGCGCCACAACCAGCTGCAGGAGCCGAGCAAGCAGGTCCCGAATGACCGTGGGCTGGGCGATGCTGCTGATGTAGTGGTGCAGCTCCTGGACCAGGGACTCATATGTGGGCAGCTGCGGGCGGCAGGCCTGCTTCTTAGACAGGCCACACACTGCCTTCTCCAGCTGCTCCATTCTTTGGTGAAGTGACCTGAAGACAATTGAAACACAGTTCACATGCACGCTTTGTCAGAATGAAGAGCAGCACCTATAAGCTGAGCCCTGCCGCCAAACAGAAAGCAGACATCACAGGTCCCGGGCCTGATGCTGGTGTTCACCAGGAAGGTGAGTTACACTCAGCATGTAACGGAGACTTCAGAGCCACACTTTGTGAGGACTCACCACCTCTCTGAAGCACCATTATCCTCCTTTTACAGGATGTGAAGACACAGAAGACTCAGGGGCACTAAAGGGCTAGGACTGACACTCAGAACTCACTGGCTGTCGAGCATTCCCTATGGTGATAGACGGACACCATGAAGATCACCACCCCTAGCTTCTCCAATGGTACACTCAATCCTCCCGTCTTGTCAGTGGGTGGAATCGACTCCAAGTGTGTGGGAGTTAGAGGTTAGGTAAGACAGAAAAGGGAACAATGTGCTAATCATTGTTGAAAATGGTAAGACCAGCCTAGAACTGAGCACTGAATGTAGGAAAAGGGATATACATGATAACCTCTAAATGTATGTATTGCAAGCCTCAATGTGTAAGAGAAAAGAGAAAGAGAGAGAGGGAGAGAGACAGAGACAGAAAGAGAAGAGAAACAAAGTCCTGCCACAGAGGCAGGCCGGGGAGGGAATCAGGGGACACTGGTGGTGGGAGATGGGCACTGGTGGAGGGATGGGTGCTGGAACACTGTATGGCCGAAACCCAAACATGAACATCTCTATAATTGTATATATCATCACAGTGGTATAATAAAAATTATTTTTAAAATGTTAAAAAAAAATCAAGCCTCCCTTTGCCCATTTGGCCTTGTGACTCCTCCCTCTCTCCCCAGGGTTTTGCCTGATTTTAATGACAGCCTTAGGGTCAAACCTCTGCAGTTCTACTGACCATCAGCTCTGCTAACGCTGCGGTTCTACTGCACAGACGGGCTCCAATCTGCCTTTCCTCTCTCACTAGCAACACTCTGGCGTTACCTGACATGAGGATGGGCATGTCGGATACTGTCCTTGTCTTCCAGGTCTCTGCCTGTCTGCAGCCGTGATGAGAGGCTTCGGGTCTTCCACTCACACTGCAGTTGGTGCAGCTATTCAGAAAGGGAAAAGATGGTCAGCTGTGGCCTGCGAGGACCCTGTTGCCAACAAGCCTAGGGCCCTAAGGAGGAGGGCAGAGTAACCAGAGGGAACAGGGACACCAAAAGCCCCAAAGCGCCTGGCTCCACTATTCCAGACTACTCAGAATTCTTCACTGAAAACACTCTTACATTCCCAATTTTCTGAGACTAGAGCAACTGACCCTTAACCCCCAAATAACTGTCCTTCAAATCAGGCCTACGTGGTACTTGAGTTCCAGACAATACTGACAAAGTGGAAGCTGATGGAGCAACACCTGCCCTTCCTGAGAAACCATCCACACCCAAATACCCCAAACCAGTTCCTGCAGGCGTGTGGACAGCCAAGAGATGCCTCTGCCCCTGACAGTGCCCTGGGGGCTCCTGGGCCATACCATCTGCCCACTTCTGACAGATGAGCAGGAAAGTCTGGGTGCCGCCCTCCCTATGCCCGAGGCTGCTCACAGCAAACTGCAGCACAGCGCCTGGTGTCCTGAGCAGGGACAGAGCAACAGCCCAGCTCACCAGGAGGGTCAGGAGGAGCCCGGCCCCACTTGACCGCATACCTCTTCCTTGGCATACTTGAGCTTGTATTCCCTCTTCACGGCAGGGTCAAAGCGAGCCTGGGGAAGCCACGTCTGAATCTGGAGCAAGCCAAGGTTCACCCAGAGGCTCCCTCGCCGGGCTGGCTCTGGCAGATCCCGCTCACTGTCCACCTCGCCACACAGGTGGCGCAGACAGGTGAGCAGCAGGCACAGCAGGTCCTGGGGCAGCGTGTCGTGGCCAGCCAGGCCCCGAGAGTCTGGACCACGTGCTGGAAGGCACGGCTGTCCCCGAGCTGCAGCCCGGTGGCAGGCCTGCACGTACTCCAGCTGTTGGGGCCCCAGGGAGAAGCCCCGCCAGGCCCACCAGGTGCCGGCACAGCACCAGGCCCTGGAGCCGGGAATCCGTGCACCTGTGCAGACAGGGAACCAGTCACGGGCTTGCACGGCATGGAGCAATGTTGGTGTCTTGCCCCAGTATTAGCGACCTCACACGGTTGGCTAAACACCACCCTCTTGATTACAAGATCTTTCAAGTCTGATAGCGGAACTAAGCACCTGGGCCCTGGGCTGAAACCGCTGACTAGCGAGGAAGCACCCCGCCCACGGTTGGGGGCATACCTGAACTCGGCCACTGAGGGCACTGCCATGTTGGTCCAAAGCATTGAGTTGATGTCCTGGAGCTGCTGCGTCCGTTCAACCCACTCTCCCAGGGTGACATGTGAGGATGACAAGATGGGGAGACCACTAACATCCCAGGGACTTTCTCTGCAGCTGCTGGTGAGGAGTTCAAAGCAGCACTTGGAAAACACGGCTCTGCCGAGGCTGCCAGGGCCCTGGCGGACAAGAGAGAGCTGGTGACTTAGGGAAATGAAGCGCCAAGGGGTGCCACAAGTACCAGGGAGCACCTCCGAGGAAAGCAGGGAATCTAGAAACAGGCAAAACATCAGCGAGAGACCAGAGCAGACAGAAAGGGGTCAGAGTGGGGACGGTGGTGGTGCGAGGCGCACCAGGGAGACAGTCTGGCAGCAGAGCAAGAACAGCTGTAGGGAGGGGAAATGTGGCGGCAGGGAAAGAACAAGAAGCCAGGGCTGCAGCCTGCTGGGCCTGGGCCGGGGTTTGCAGTTGGGATACACACACTCCTAGCTGTTCCAGGAAGTCAGGCAACATTGACTATGTGATACTTGAGGATGCAGGAGTTTTAACTAAAGCCTGTGAGCGATGCTCTACTTTGAGAATCAGTGTTGATAGAGCAATGAGAGTCCAGAAGCAAAACCACGTTGGCAACAGGTAAGTGATGAATATAAGCATTTCACAAAATGAATGCAAAGGACAAATTAGTCCAAACGATACTGCTTTTGGACTACTGCTTTGATACTGATATACTACTGATACAAAATTAGAAGTTTAGGGGCCAGAAAGACAGCACATCGGGTTTGGCATTTGCCTTGCATGTGGCCGACCCAGGTTCGATCCCAGATTCGATCCCCAGTATCCCTTATGGTCCCTCGAGCAGTGCCAGGAGTAATTACTGAGTGAAGAGCCAGGAGTAAGCCCTGAGCATTGCTAGATGTGACCCAAAAAAAAAAAAAATTAGAATTTTAGGGCCTGGAATAGTACAGTGGTAGGGCATTTGCCTTGCATATAGCCAACCCAGGCTCAATCCTGAGGAACCCATATGGTCTTCCAAAGTCTGCCAGGAGTGATCCCTGTGTTCAAAGGTGGGGGAGGTCAGGGGCGAGGCAGCCTGGTAGGCCAGAAAGCGGGTGGGTGGGTGGGTTGGTGTGTGTGTGTGGGTAGGAAGGAAAGGTAGGAGGGAGGGAGGGAGGGAGGGAGGGAGGGAGGGGGGGAGGGAGGGAGGAAGGGAGGAAGAAAGGAAGGAAGGAAGGAAGGAAGGAAGGAAGGAAGGAAGGAAGGAAGGAAGGAAGGAAGGAAGGAAGGAAGGAAGGAAGGAAGGAAGGAAGGAAGGAAGGAAGGAAGGAAGGAAGGAAGGAAGGAAGGAAGGAAGGAAGGAAGGAAGGAAGGAAGGAAGGAAGGAAGGAAGGAAAGGAAGGGAAGGAAGGAAGGAAGGAAGGAAGGAAGGAAGGAAGGAAGGAAGGAAGGAAGGAAGGAAGGACAGACTCTGAGCCTCTGGTCAGCAAAATGAATATCATGACCTCCCTCTTCACTGCTCTCAGAATATTTAAGCAAGAGAAAAGCAAAGAGCATTTGGCTAGGCTGTTCAATAACATAAATTTCTTTAACTGTATAGACATTGTGACTACAAGTTGATACGCAAATCTTATAACTAGTAATATAATGAATCCACAGAAATAGACAGACAAGGACACAAGCAAAGGCAGTTAATTCAAAGTGGAAGAGGATACGCAAGAAACCTCTGTAAGAAAATAACTGAAATAAGTTTAGCAGAGTTCTGAATTTACTCCTGCCAACACCACAAGCGTATAATGTTGCAGATTTCTTTGACACAAAAGCGAGTTTATTTTACATTATAAACCCACTTCCATACAGTGAAAATCTTTTATATTAGAAAGCTTTGGTGGAGCTGCCAGAGATGAAACCCAGGACCCGACTGTGAGACAGGCACTCTGCAATCCCCACATCACATTCCTGGCCTCACAAAATGCTTCAACTAGAAAAGAAATGAAATGATTTGCTAAAGGTAAACTTTTTTTCTTTTTTGGTTTATATGAGCATCACCCGGTGATGCTCAGGGGTTCACTTCATACTCAGGAACTACTCTTGGCTGTGCTCAGGGGACCATATGGGATGTTGGGAATCAAACCTGGGTTGGCCACATGCAAGACAAATGCCCTACCTGCTCTACTATCATTCCGGTCCCAAAGGATAACATTTACACTGTAGGCATATTCTGTAACAGAAGGTATTTTTTGAAGGTGCATTTCATATCTTCCAGCAAATCAAGTATTGTGATTACTTTCTGCTGCAGCCTTGTAATGAACGTTTATCTTATAGGAAATTGAGATGGTCTTCTCATCACCACTAATACTTTGCTGAAATTGGCCAACGTACCTTCAAGGCCAAGTCTAGAGAGGACCTGGGCACCTCCCACTGCTCAGAGCCGGCCAGAGGGCTCCATGCGAGCCAGTACTCTGGATCTGTGGTGACAAAGCTGCTCCAGAAAAACCCAAACGTGGAATTGAACAGCTCAGACCACAAACAGACAGTTGCTTCCGGAGGCACCTAGACATACAGGAACACTGGGTGAGAGTATGTTTGAGGAATATTAATACATAAAGCCATGTGCTTCTGCCTTAGAAGACCCTTCTAAAACTAACATGGATTTTAAAACATTCATCCTAATATTCCCCAATGTTCCTCCCCCCTTCCCTCAATATCTTGGTTAAGCTACTCAGCCCATTTGTGTCATATAAAACTAGCAGGGCCTGGAGCAGTAGTACAGCAGGTAGGGTGCTTGCTGTGCACATGGCTGGATTTGATCCCCAGCCACCACATACTGTTCCTGAGCTGTACCAAGAATAATTCCTGAATGCAGAGTCAGGAGTTTCCCCTGTGCATTGCAGAGTATGACCTCCACCCGCCTCCGCCCAACAAAAAAAGAAAGAAAAAACAGTAATAACAACAGATTCTTTAATCAGGTCGTAAAGAGGTTTACTTTCCTTTTTTTTTTTTTACCTTTTGGTGATGTTGTAAGGACCAAAGCACTCGAAGCTCTTGAGGTGCAACTGGTGTGTGCTTCAGACAGAATGTGATGTAATGATTCATTTCTTCACTGTTCTGGAGTTCTTGGTTTTCACTGGACCTATACCAACATGAAAGAAGGAAAGAGTGCACTGTGAGGCTGACCCATAAGCGATCTATAGTCCTAGGCAGTACAGCAAGATAGTGCAGAGGTTAAGGAGCTTATTTTGCATCCACCAACCCTGGATCGATCCCCAGCACCACACATGCCCACCCCGGATAGTCAGGGGGGTTACTCCTGAGAACAGAACCAAGAATAGCCCAAGAGCAACACCAGGTGTGACCCACCCCACCCCTTCTATCCCTAAAAGAAACTGCTGTGAAAGGAATACAGAACACAGACAACCCTACCAGAAAAGCAATTAATAAAACTTGTACAGGTGGGGGCGGGCAGGGCAGAAGAGAAGTTGCAAGAAGTTTTGGCTTTTGAAAGTGGAAACTGATCTGGCTGGCTATCTATTATCGCATAGCCTAAACACGAGGCGACATTTCACACGTGAAGCATACATACATGATCCCCAGGGAAAGAGCTGAGTGGACAGCCTACCCGCTCTGACAAGCCTGGCTCATGAAATCAGCTGTCATTTTGTACTGCCAGAGCATTGCCAGGTACTCCATCGCAGGCCACAGCTGAACACTCCTGGTGAGCTGGACTAAGGAGGTGTAATCCGGCTGGGACAGGGTGGAAGCTTCACTGGACTTCTCCAGAAAACCAAAAGAAATTCCTCTGGCATTTAGCGCTAAACATTGAGTATGCACAAGATCCTTCAACTCATCTGGGGAGAAAAAGGCACGGTATTATGACATCACAGTCAACTGTAAAAAGCTTCAGACTGCAAACACCTAGTTCTGAGACATGCACACGACCTCGGCTCAACCCAAGCTTGAGTTTCTCGACCGCTGAAGGTGATGCCACACGTGCACAGCACTAATGAAAATATTCACATCTTTTAGCCCCATGCCTGGCACTTTTTGAACAACCCGTCCTTCCCTGCTCCCCACTAGCACCTTGAGCACTCCCCCACCCCAAAAAACAACCAAAAAAACCCAATGAATTTTAAATATTAGTTTCTGACAGCTTGCCAATTGCCAGAATCTATTACCTGGGTTGACATCTTCCATAACATTAGCTCTGAGCACCAATCCCCAAGCCTGCAGAAGATTTTTCTTTAAGGTCCACTCAGAAGTAATTGTTTGGAGACGAATGACGTCTTCCCGCCCATCTGCTCTCCCCAAAGGCATGTGACCGCTCCCTGACCACCAGGGCGTTGGTAAGAACTTTCAGCTGTGAGAAGCAGTCGACTACCAGCTTGTCCTGAAATAAACCCCCGCAGAGCCTGCTGCAGCGAAGTGCCGTCTTACACCTGATCCTACACTCATCCGAGAGAACACTGGAAGGAGTCCCTAACCCAGAGAGCCAAGGGTTACTTACCCTCAATCAAGTTCAAACTTTGCCCAGTCTCAAGAATAAATAAAATGTGGGCGGAGTGATAGCCCAGTGGGCAGGGCATTTGCCTTGCACTCGGCCGACCCATGCCAGCCCTGGTTCAATCCCCGGCATCCCATATGATCCCCCGGGCACTGCCAGGAGTAATTCCTGAGTGCAGAGCCAGGAGAAACCCCTGAGCATTGCCAGGTGTGACCCAAAAAGCAAAAGTAAAACACTAACATGTACCAAGTTAGCAGTATCACTTAGGAAAATAAACATTTCAGGAGAGGATGAGCTAGTTTACAGGTGAAATATTCCAGAACAGCAAATAATTTTTCGAGATTTACAATACGTTTCCAAGATGTACCTTAAAAGGAAATGGTCGTCCCAGGAACTTCTGCAACTTCTTTATACCAGTGAAACCACCTGTTGGGGTTCCCAAGGAATTCTGAATGTGCTCTGAGACAGTCTGAACCTCATTATAGTATCTGTAAAGGAGAAAGAGGTAGACAGCAGTAAGGAAAGAGGAGGATGACGGTTTGCATCTTATAGTCAGCATTCGGACAGAAGAATAAAGTAAAGCAAATAAGCACGTTTCAATTCAGTTCCTGGAGCATTCCCAATACCGCAGTTACCGACAGGATTACTCTACACATGAGTCTTACTTGTCTTCACGGTTCGCCAGGAGTTGGGGGATCTGGCGAACTAAATACTTTGAAACCCAATGCCAGTGAAGGGCAAGTAGTCCCAGGCCCTGGACATCCACTTTTACTGAGTCAGCCACAGTCCAAAACCGGTCCCGCCATCGCAAGGAACATAAAATCTAAGAACAAAGTAAATCAAAAGTGTCAAAAGCATATATCAGCAAGATATACAGCATACACTGCCGATCAATACTCAATGCCCATTCATCAGAAGCCTAACGTTCCGCCTTTTACTGACTTTTCTTCAGAACACTAGGACAGAGAAATTACTGGGGACTGGAGAGGTAGTACAGCAGTACGGCAGGTGCCCTGCAAATGGCCAACCTAGGTTATCTCTGGAACTGATACAGCCCCGATTTCTGTCTGAAATGATTCCTGAGGCAACAGAGCACTACCAAGTGTGACTCCAAAACCAGTATTGTTTGATCACCGTATGACTGAAACACAAGCACAAACAGCTTGGTAACGGTCTATCTCAGTGATTCTATAAATAAATAAATAAAATTAGGAAAGGAGCCGGGTTGAAAGACCTGCATTTGGTCATGACGCCTGACCAACCAAGCTAGCCATTCTCTTTCTCTCGCGCTCCCTCTCCTTCTCTCAGCTCCCTCTCACTACTTAACCGTGCACACACGTTTCAAACAAGCTGAGAACTTCTAACCTCATGGAGGTTGGCATCCGACAGCATGCCCTGGGAAGACTGTGCCCAGAGTAGGATGAGGGCATCACAAAGTTCAAAAAAAGCGGCGAGATTGACCACGACTTCATGGGGCAGGCTCTGATAGCTTTCTGGATCTTGTGCATATAAACAAGAACATAATGTAAGACTGTGTTAATCTTTAGACATTTAAAAGAAACAGCTATAATCTGGAGCTTAATGTTATCTCCAACAGAAATATCCTCTGGCCTCCACTAGGGATATCAAAACTAGAAACAAAATTTCTGACTCTCATTGTGCCTAACTTACAGAATCAAGAAAGCACAGAGAAGTTCATGTCATAATAAAAAGTCACCTACTTTTTTTTTTTTTTTTTTGCTTTTTGGGTCACACCCAGCAATGCTCAGGGGTTACTCCTGGTTCTGCACTCAGGAATTACTCCTGGCAGTGCCCAAGAGACCATATGGGATGCCGGGGATCAAACCCGAGTCCGGCCGCATGCGAGGCAAACGCCTTACCCACTGGACTATCACTCCGGCCCCCAGCCTTTGTTTAGATATAAAATAAATAACTAGCAAATACATGTTTAGATGGAAAGGTAATAAAGGTAATAGAAGATATGAATAAAACCTGCTATTAACAATTGCTGTGGGGCCAGAGTGATAGCACAGTGGGGAGGGCGTTGCCTTGCACGTGACCAACCCGAGTTTGATCCTCAACATCCCATGTGGTTCCCTGAGCAGCAAGAGGATTAATTCCTGAGCGAAGAGCCAGGAGTAACCCCTGAGCATTGCCAGGTGTGACCCAAAAAAAAAAAAAAAAAATTGCTACTGTGAGGGCAGATACTTTCAACGTTTGTGCGTTCTACAAATTTAAAATTATTTTTCTTCAAGCAGGGTCACCTTTTCAATTTAATTTTATTAAATTTAGTAAAATATTAGGAATCAGGGTAATAAGTAGTTATCAGAGTTGCCCACAAAAGGGCCTGGATTAGTCTTCCACCACAAGGTCTCCCAAGCACCACTGGGAGTAGCCTCTGGTACTGTTGGGTGTACCCCAAAACATAGCAAACAAAATATAGTAGCTAAACTAGGAAAAGAACAGAACACATAAACATATGTCTTTTTCAGCAAGCAGACTTAAGGGTTTCCAGCTGTAATTTGGCTACCTGCTCGAGGTTTGTGACTCTGAGCACGGGGTGTTTTCCTTTTGTTCATTCAGAACCAGAGTGGCTTGCTCTGATTACTCTAAAAAGTACCTGATGGGCCAGAGCAATAGCACAGTGGGTAGGGCGTTTGCCTTGCATGCGCTGACCCAGGTTTGATGCCCGGCATCCCATATGGTCCCCCGAGCACCACCAGGAGTAAATTCTAAGCGCCAGGAGTAATTTCTAAGCGAAGAACCAGGAGTAACACCTGAGCATCGCTGGGTGTGACCCCAAAAAAAAAAACAAATAAGTTAAAAGTACATGCTGTCAAGGGGATGTAAAAAGCACTTACTAGTTACCACTGCATAAGAATATGTTTAAATCAGCAAATCAAAAGGGATCAGTAGATGGGGCCGGAGCGATAGCCCAGCGGGTAGGGCATTTGCCTTGCACGCAGCTGGCCCATGCCGGCCCGGGTTCGATCCCCGCATCCCATATGGTCCCTCGAGCACCGCCAGGAGTAATTCCTGAGTGCAGAGCCAGGAAAAACCCCTGAGCATCGCTGGGTGGGACCCAAAAAAGCAAGAAAAAAAAAAGGATCAGTAGAACAGAAACATTTGAATTCTTTCTACTTCAGCTACACTACGCAAGCAGACAGGTAAAGAGGAGTGGTCATGTTCCTACCTTTATGGAATTCAAAGGACATTCTCAAAACACTATTTCTTAACTTTTTGCCACCGACCGAAACCAACTTTGCTTCCGTAAAAATCCTTTTTCCCGGTCAAGATATATAATTGTCCTGAAATGAGATTGATGATGTAAGAAATAGTTCTTGGGTAACAATGTCTTTCTGTCATTTCCTCTATCTGCTGGATCCTGAGCCTCCTTGGAACACCTAGCGCCTTCAACCTGCCCCTTGCTCAGCTAATCTGGGCGAGAGGAACAGAGCAGAGTGAGGACGACAAAGCAAGGCAAAGAGGAACTGTGTGGAGGAGCACTGCCAGGACACCTGCAGCTGCTGATATGAGCAGATAAGGCACACAGAGCCTCCTTAAACTGACCGGAAAGTCACCTAGGGAGGTGAGAGGGCAAGTTAATGGGAATAGTTAAAGGGCTCCAGCTTCTGAGTTACGGATACATGATCACATGCATGAAATCACTCTGTAAAAAATGCATCAAAACCAAACATATTATTATAGGTTCCCTTAAAAAATATTTGCATTTTATAGCTCAATTATGAAACAAAAAGGTATTTCTAAAAGCATTATACTGGGATGCATGATGTGTCTCGGTAGAACATATGCCTGGTATATATGAGGCCCTGCGTTTGATCCCAGACTCTGGAAAATAAATTCTCATTATTATACTGATAGCCAATTAAAAAAATGACTCCTGGTTACTGTATTGAACAGTAAAGACAGGGCTGGGGAAAGGGTCGTTGGGCTGAACACATGCCATACACGCATGAAGCCCAGGTGCAAGCTCTGGCACTGCATAGCCCCCAGGGCACCCCATAAAGGGATCCCCAAGAAACAGCCAGGAGCAGTCCCTGAACACCACTGAGTATGGTCCCAAAACTGAGGAAATAAAAAGCAAGGAAAGATAAGTTCATATAAGAATGAGATCAACATTTATCCAAGTGCGTGCTGAAGGAAGGATGGAAGGGCTACATGTCTCCAACCAGCATCTGAGGATGGAAGACAGTTTGCAAAGGAAAAGACAAGAAAGAGAACTGTCAGACTAAACGTAAGGAGCCGCCAGGGATCACAAAGAGAAAACGGCATAACATAACCATTCTATGTCAATAAAGGGCCAACACAGGATAAGCCCCAGTATTGGGATGTCACTGCATCTCTTTAAGCACCCTCCTAAATTCTAAGGATTTAAATAATGACTAACTTGTTAAATGCTTGGGCTTTTGGACATCAGCCAGAATCATTTCTCAGAGCGTAGATCAGGAAGGTGAGATAGGAAAAGAGGAAATCATATCTAAGACCTGCCATTTCTCAGGGTCACAAAATAAAAGGCATATAAAACCAGACAGGACAGAATCTTAGAAAGGGCAGCAGCGATGAAACCACAGCACACTGTGAGGCAAACACTGCTCAGAACAGCAGGCTTCACCTACTTGTTTGCAACAGACTCTAAAAGGGCAAAAATCTGCTGCAGCTGGTCTGTCTGTGGATCAAAATCCATTGAATTTTTAATGATGTCCAAAGTCTGCATATTCCATCGGGGGTCCACAGGGATGACAAATTCATCTGGTTTAAAACACAAAAGAATTTCGAGTGAAAGCTCTGGTCTGGCAAATTTCAACTGAACAATTTTTGTTATTTAATTTGATCACGTTCAGTACCAATGGAGAAAAGTAGAAAATATTGGCTTCAGCCAGTGATACAAGAAAGGATTTAACAGCCTGAATGCTATTTCCTTTCCAAATACAAAAATACGTATGCCCTCAAAATGTTTCACTATGGGATATAAAGATCATTTCTGCTAGAACAAAAATAGTCCAACTAATGAATTCACTTGCTCAGGTCTCATTAGAAGTCAGCCTCTAGAAAAAGCACCCATGGATTTACTTACCCATTCTTTCCTCTTGAACCAAATAAACACTGAGATGTAGAAAATGAAGAAATGCATCTCCTTATTGCTTTCCATTAGAAAGTAAAGCAAGTGGCCAGGGAGGGTGGGAAAGAGGGAAAGGGGAAAGATGCTCAACAGTCATCAAAAAAGACTGAAGTTTTTTCTGTATAATCACAAAGCGAGGGCTGCTGCCAGAGCGGGCTCCTCCAGTTCCTCGCTACTCTCTGTAAAGCAGCAGAGATGAAACTCTGATGCTTTGGGGGGTTGTGAGACAATCAAGGGTAACAGGAACTAGAGAGTGGCTGGAGAGGACGGGCCAGTGGGCTCTCGGGCCCTCAAAGCTGTTAGAGCATTCAACATGCAGCAGATTACTGACACACGGAGAACAGCGAGGCTAAAGGGAAGCCTCGGCCCCAAATCCAGTAAGACACAATCCAGAGCTGCACAACTGAAAGGGAAGATGAAGTGGGACCAATTTATTGCGAAAGAGGACAAGTCATGTCCACTGAAAGGGAAACTGCTCCTCTATTGAGAACTGGGCTCCCAAAGGCCAAAATCTTTCCCATAAAAGGAAAATCATGATTTGTTCAGTCATAAACTGGCTCTACCAAAGGAGTTTCCTCAGGTTCCTTCCCAGTTATGCACTGCATTATGTTTAGTTTAACATAACTGGTGCAACACAAAAACATCATGTACCATTTTTCTTAACAAAGGTTGTAGGTATGCTTTAATCAACAACAAAAGATAAGGTTGGGGAACTAAAAACCTGGTTCTTAGGAAATAGTTCCAACAAATCTTACATTGAGACCACTTCACCTAAATATACTATTGTCCTGCTCTAAGAAATAAGCTTATAATCTCACTCTATTACTAAAATAATTAAAATGTGGAGACCAGAGTGACTTCTACAAAAAGGACCTCTTGTCACTCGTTGGGAAATGAACTTCAAGGTAACACTGAGATTTTATCTCATGGTAGGGAGGGTGGCTCATATGATGAAGCATGAAAACGGCCCGTATTAGCTGTGTTAGCAGGATATTGTTTGGAAAGGACCCTCACCCCTTTGACGGAACGTCATCTGGTCAGCCTCCGGCAATCACTCACGCAGCTCTCTGAGAAGTAGGAATAGAACTGGAATTCAAGTCACACTTCAGTTTACCAGTACTTTGTCATTTTTGTTCATGTATTTTACGAATGTCTTCTATTCAATTAGTTTCTTGCTTCACTGAGAATCCCTACTTGTAATACATTAACTTTGTATTTTGCCAAAATCTTTGATTGAATTAATGGAATCTGAGGCAACTAGTCTACTTCATCCTGCGTCCCAGAAACCTTAAGAATCGCTTCAGACGGGGGCCGGAGCGATAGCCCAGCGGGTAGGGCGTTTGCCTTGCACGCGGCCAGCCTGTGCCGGCCTGGGTTCGATCCCGCATCCCATATGGTCCCCGAGCACCGCCAGGAGTAATTCCTGAGTGCAGAGCCAGGAGTAACCCCTGAGTGTAGCCGGGTGTGACCCAAAAAGCAAAAAAAAAAAAAAAAAAAAGAATCGCTTCAGTGGCGGGAGCAATACTGCGGTGGGTAGGGACTTGCCTTGCGTGCAGCACATCCAGGTCAATGCCCGGCATACCATTTGTTCCCCTGAGCACGGCCGGGAATAATTCCTGAGTGCAGAGCCAGGAGTAACCCCTGATCATTGCCACATGTGAGCAAAAAGTAGATTAAAAGAATAGTTTTGCTGTAACTGTGGCTTTGTTTTGTTTATTTTTCTTGATATAGTTGTTATTTGCTAGCTTTGTCATATACATATTCATTAAGAATTAATTTGATGTTGAAAATCATCATGGTCTTGTTTCCTACTACTGTGATGTGGTTTGGTTCCAATATGGCACCACTCATGCTACATTAGATGTTTATTTTTTCTTTTTTTTTGTTCCACACCCGGTGATGATCAGGGGGTTGCTCCTGGCTCTGCAATCAGGAATACTCCTAGCGGTACATGGGGCAGAGCTACTACCGGCTCTCCCTATGCCCAGCTAATCATGAGGCGCCCAGGAGGGAAGGTGGATTCTAGCCCTGGCCCGCCAACCCAGCAGAGCCTCACAAGAAGCCAGAGGAACTCCCACACCATGAGGGGCCACCATTTTCAACATCCAATCTCCACAGCTCGTCAGAGCTCCACCCAGCAGAAAAGCTGATCTTTCCCTGTAGAGCGGGGGGCTTTGCGGCCATTGGTTCATCAATAAATGCACAAGTAGTGGGCCGGAGCGATAGCCCAGAGGGTATGGTGTTTGCCATGCGGCGCAGCTGGCTTGTGCCGGCCCGGGTTCGATCCCCGGCATCCCATATGGTCCCCTGAGCACCGCCAGGAGTAATTCCTGAGTGCAGAGCCAGGAGAAACCCCTAAGCATACCCGGGTGTGACCCAAAAAAAAAAAAAAAGCACAAGATGAGAGGCTACTACAAGAGTATCCCACCAACACGGCAGAGCCTGGCAAGCTACCCGTGTCATATCATATGCCAAAGTATAATAAAGCGTTTAATTAAAAAAAAAAAAAAAAAAACCAATAACAGTTACAGACCTCATTCCCATGACCTGAAGGAATGGTTTAAGGCTCTTCATGTTCCTGGAGCGAGCAGATGCTCTTGGGCTACATTAGCATGTGACAGGGCATATAGAGATGTTACTGGTGCCCGCTTGAGCAAATCGATGAACAACAGGAAAACAAGTGATACAAGTGAAGTGACGACCAGAGTAACAGTATAGGAGGTAGAGAGTTTGTCTTGAATGTAGCCAACCCAGGTTCAATTCCGGCATCCCATATGGTGCCCTCAAGTACTGCCAGGACTAATTTCTGAGTGCAGAGACAGGAATAATTCCTGAGCATTGCCAGGTGTGGCCCAAAAATGACAAAAAGATATGAAATAAAATAAAAATTTGAATACCTCAATCGATGGATTAGATCATCTAGATGGCTAATTTATAACTTTTTTATTAAGTTAGTCTTTAGCTTCTGTCACTGAGATTTTCTAAAAAAGTTAATACAGCATTAATTTCCCCTTCAAGTCAAATAGTTCAATTTAAAACTTCCTAAAGAAGTCAGAGTGAAAGTACAGCAAGTAGCGCACTTGCCTGGCATGTGGCAGACCTAGGTTGACAGCTGGCAACCCTGGATGATTCGCCAAGTCTGAGTACAGAGCTAAAAGTAAGCCCTGAGGTGTAGTTGTAGTTCCAAAAGAAAAAAACTAAATAAAAAAAAAAAAACTCTTCCTGAAGCTATGATACTACACAATGGAATATTATGTACCCATTA
The DNA here is from genome assembly GCA_021461705.1 of Cryptotis parvus. Taxonomy (NCBI): domain Eukaryota; kingdom Metazoa; phylum Chordata; class Mammalia; order Eulipotyphla; family Soricidae; genus Cryptotis; species Cryptotis parvus. The sequence goes on along the minus strand of JAJIBD010010006.1, from coordinate 41,047 downwards.
GAAAAAACTGAAGTCATGGAATTTGATGATACATGTAGGAGACACGGAGAGTATCATACTGAGCGAAATGAGTCAGAGGGAGAGGGGCAAACAGAATGACTGCATTCATTTCACAGGATATAAAGAAACATAGTAGGAGAATAATTCCCAAAGGCAATAGAAATAAAAGTCAGGAGGGCTGGGTCTTTCAGAAAAGAAACCTTGCCACCATGAATGGAGGGCAGTTAAGTCAGAGCAAGGGCCACAATGACAATGATAGGGGGAAGTGATCACTCTGGACAAGAAACTTTTAGCAGAAAAGAGATAAAGTATTATGCATGATGCCCTTTCAGTAACAATGCTGCAGATCCAGTGCCTAACAGCAATAAAGAAAAGTGTCTGCCATATGTGCCACACACCGAAGGGTGGGAGGAAAACCAGGGACACTGGTGGAAGGGAAGTGAACACTGGTGAAGGAATGGGTGTTTGAACACTATACGACTAAAGTGTAATCATGAACAACTATGTCACTGACAATTTATCGAATCCTCTCATAAGGATTCAATAAATTTTTAAAAAACAACTTTCTATTACAATACATGTAATATTGTATACTATGAGCCATAGTACAATTAAGTAGGGTGCACGCCTTGCATGTGGTCAAGCCAGGTTTTATCCCTGGCATCCCCTACGGTTCCCCAGGTACCATCAGGAGTAATTCCTGAATGCAGAGCCAGGAGTAACCCCTGAGCATCGCCAGGTATGACCCAAAAAAGCCTAGGGGGCAAAAAAAAACCCAAAGAGCTTCAAAAAAAACAGAATTTGAGCCTGAACATGATGATTATTCCGCAGAATTTCTAAGAGGAATAATCCCATGAAGTCATTGGGCAAGTGTCAATGAAGCAGTTCTGAGATTCAGAATAAACTAGGTGCCATACCTGTTATATTTGGTTGGACTATTTTGATGACATTACTGATCCCAGATGAGAGAGAATTTGAGTAAAAATTCCGGAGAGATGCAGCACTGGCCTCCAAATGAATCTGTATGGACTCTGTCAAGGAAGCAGAGCAAATGTGAGCAATAAAGCAATGCTTTTCACAATAATCAATTCAATTAGTGCCGGCTAAGGGTGCAGGCATGGGAATGGGGGGAAGGGTAGGAAAGGAAGGTCTTTGGTGGCAGGGGTGGGGGCCCACACTGGTGAATGACAATGTAAGAAATAAATTATGAAACACTTTGTAAATCACGGTGTTTAAATAAAAAAGGGAAAAATAAAAATAAAATAAAATTTAAAAAAAAGCAATACTGTTCAATACCACTTTCAGCAGTGATGAAAATGAGAATGGGGGGGCAGGAGGCGATAGCCCAGCGGTAGGGTATTTGCCTTGCAGGTGGCCGACCCGAGTTCCTCGGCATCCCATATGGTCCCCTGAGCACCGCCAGGAGTAATTCCTGACTACCGAGCCAGGAGTAACCCCCTGTGCATTGCCAGATGTGCCCCAAAAAGCAAAAGATAGATAGATAGATAGATAGATAGATAAATAAATAAATAAATGAATAAATAAATAAATAAATAAATAGAATGGGGGGCTGGAGCAATTCTACAGCAGAGAGGGCATTTGCCTTGCATACAGCCAACCTGGGTTCAATCTCCCAAGCACCACCAGAATTAAGTCCTGAGCACAGAACCAGCAGTAACCCCTGAGCATCACCAGGTGCGACCCAAAAAGGAGGGGGGAAGAAAAGGGAATGGAAATCAGTCAGATGCCTAGTGACTTGAAAAGTGACCAAGGCACCTGAGGAATTGGATTCTTTGAAAAATTCCTTTATGGGCGGAGCCATAGCCCAGCGGGTAGGGCGTTTGCCTTGCACTGCGGCCGGCCCATGCCAGCCCGGTTCGATCCCCGGCATCCCATATGGTCCCCTGAGCGCCGCCAGGAGTAATTCCTGAGTGCAGAGCCAGGAGTAGCCCCTGAGCAATGCCGGTGTGACCCAAAAAGCAAAAAAAAAAAAAAAAAAAAAAATTCCTTTATATCTACCTCTGGTAGCTTCTAATGCCAATAGCTATCACATAAGACATTGCAGATAAAACTATTCTTAGAAACTCCTGCCATACACATTTAGATAAGTCATATATACCACATGGTAATGTACATTCATTGGCTTATTTACATGTTCTCATACATCAGAAAAAATGAATTAAGGCCAAAATACATAAACTAACTAGTTCTACTAATAAACTTCATGCCCTATACTTATAAAAGTGAAATGATATTAAGCATAACACTTTAGAGCACTGAACTAAGATTAATCTTTTGGGTTTTTTTTTAGAGGGCTACACCCAGCACTGCTCAGGGCTTACTCCTGGCTCTGTGCTCAGGGATCACTCCTATCTGTGCTCGGGAGATCACACTGTTGCTGAGGATTGAAGTAGAGAAAGTCGCATGCAAGGCAAATACCTTGCCCACTGTACTGTCTCTCTGGCCCCACGATTAGAATCATCTGTATATAATTTTAGTTAGGAGAAATAAATTTACCAAAAAGTAAATTTTCTCCTAGATAGAATGATTTGCAGCAGTAGTTCTACAAAGTGGGATAGGGTAGTGGTGGGAGGCAGATTATCTCCCCAAGTTTAAAATAATTATTAACATAAAATATTTGTCTTTTTGCAATTAAAGAGGTAAACAGATTCTCAAATATTAAGTATTACATGGGGGAAAAGTTTCTCTTGGAATTCATTAGAGGACAACCCCCTTTATCATACCCCCCACCATCTTCACATCCTTAATTCTTTAACAGCTGCACAAATAGTAACTCTAAGACATAAATTTTTTTGCTAGATCTCCCAGATGTAATTTTAACAGGGTAATCACAGAATAACACAGCTGCTGAGGCACTAAAACAGAGTAAGTGTACATAAATCCCCTCATTATACAAATTAAGCTTTTCTACTTACCAAGTCCCTGTGGTATATTTTTTGGCTAAATGATAAAGCCATTTAACTCTAAGCATCCAATCTTGATTGGTTGCTCTCTCAATGAGCAATTTAACTGCCATGGCCAGAACATCTGGTTCATCGATCCAGTAAGTATCCATTTCAACTGAACTGAACTTCAAGTTCTCAGGGTTGGAAGATTGCATAATTTTCTCCAAGTCTGATAAAGTAAGAGGCTGAATCCTAAAAATATCATTATAATAGGCACCATCAGTAGAAGAAACTTTCCTAGTTCCAGAATCAGGAAAACAGCAGTAAATAATCACCAGCAGCAGGGGCGGAAAAGATAAGCTTGCACCGAGGAAGACAGAACCAAAATAATGACAAAGAGCAGTATCCCTTATGACCAATCAAACTACAAGAGCTGGATAATGAGGGGCTCTGGCCGAATAGGCTAGACCCAGAGCAATATGAAAACACAAATTGAAACTACAAAAGTTCCGAGCAAAAGATAACAACAGCCCCTCCACTGACCTTGTCCAGCTGCTTGTTTTCATGCTCATTCTGTTGAGGCAATATGCTAAGATCTGTCCATCATTTCGGACAGTAGAGAGGTGAGAATCTTCCGTGGCAAAGACAGCAGAAGGCAGAGAATCGGGCCAAAGCCCCATGGCAATAATAGAGCCACCCCAGGTTTCACGTGCTTGCAGAGAAGAAATGTGTTTCTCCAATGCAGCCTGTGCAAGCTAGGAGACAACAATATAGAGTGTGCAACACATAACACATCAGCTATGACAAACAAGCTATCACAATGGAAGTACCCCGTGATCGTCTCATAATTCTCACATGTGGTGATCGTTCTGTTTGCTGCTCTCCCTCTGACTTACTTCGCTCAGCATTCTCAGTGCTGGATGTGGCCCTCTAAAAACATTCTCACATTTGCTTCAATGAACGTTAAATATGCCTTTTTCTGATAAGTTTCAAGATAGAACACATATTTAGCTACTTTATAAAAACACTACGTATGACACTATCTTCTAAAGGATTATTTCATCTCAAATACAAAATAATCATGGCTGTCAGTGCTCTTAGGTCATTAAAGTAGCCACAAATAAAGACAATTTCCTCCTAACTTTTTTTTTTTTTTTTTTGCTTTTTGGGTCACACCCGCAATGCTCAGGGGTTTCTCCTGGCTCTGCACTCAGGAATTACTCCTGGCGGTGCTCGGGGACCATATGGGACGCCGGGGATCGAACCCGGGCCGGCACAGGCCGGCCGCTTGCAAGGCAAATGCCCTACCCGCTGGGCTATCGCTCCTGCCCCCGATTTCCTCCTAACTTTAGCAACAGAGTGTTAGAAAGCTGTTTAGAACACATCACAGTACCTTCTGGTTTGCTGGTGAATGCTGGGAAATGACATAAACTTTCCAGCATGCTTCAGAAAAGGCTCTGGCTAAACTCAGCCCTCGTTGTAAGTACTGGGCCGTGAGGACGGCTGCCTGAATCAGAGTTGAAACAGAAGATGCAGGAGACCCTGTAATGAGAAAAATACTGCCTTCTCTAACACTGTTTCACGTCGAATGAAATCGAAGAAATTCCACCTCGAACTTTCTTTTAAATCAAACCCACCCCAAATACTTATTTTGAAAGACTTCTAATTAGATTATAAGGTCTTGCTAGCACACTGAATTTATGTCAGAACAATCATATTCTTTCTCTCCTATCCCATCTCCCTCTCTCCTCTTCTGTCAGCAGCACACTGTAGGAAAATGGTAAGGCGACTCATTTACAAGTGTGATAAAATCTGGTCACTTAATCCTTAATCTAAAACTGACACACACTAAAGGTGGCAAAGGAGGATGGCCCCACAGAGAATGAGACTTTGAAATCCAGTGGACCTACCTTCAAATCTCAGCTGTCATCATTAAACTAAATCCCAGCGGTCTGGCTCTGTCATGCTACTTGGCTTCTAACTCATATTTGTAAATGGAAACTCATGCCTTGCATAACTAATGCAACAAAAATAAGCAGCCAACATTGTATTTACCACAGCTCTCTATAAATGGCAAGATTACATTACCATTATCATTCTTCTTCTTCTTCCTTATATATTGGATATTTATTAGATATAACATCAGACTTTGAAACAGTTCAAAGTTCCCTATTTTAAGTCTTTTGTAGTACCAGGGATCAAAACAAGGGCTGCACAGACTATAACTGAGTCATGTCTCAGGACAAAGTTTCATTTCATTCAACCTCAGAAGACTTACTAATGCCATTAAAGATATTGCCAGTTGCAGGGGCTAGAGCAATACTCCAGCAGTTAGGGCGTTTGCCTTGCACACAGTCAATCCAGGTTCAACTCTCAATATCCCATATAGTCCCCCGAGCAATAATTCCTGAGTGCAGAGCCAGGAGTAACTCCTGAGCATTGCCGGGTGTGACAATGAATGAATGAATGAATGAGTGAATGAATGAATGAATAAATGAGATATTAGGCAAATTTCACGTATCACAACACTGCTGCATGTAGTATATATTCCCCAAAGATGGGTCTCTGATTATAGATGCCACAATCTTGCAGAGAACATCTTTAAAATATGATTTCTTGGGCTGGAGATACAGTACTGTGGATAGGGCATTTGCCTTGCATACTGGTTTGATCTCTTTGCATACTGGTTTGATCTCTGGCATCTTATATGGCCCACTGACCACCTCCAGAAGTGACCCCAAAGTGCAGAGACAGGAGTAACACCTATGCACTGCTGGGCGCAACCCCAATAATAAAGGGGAAAAAAAGATTTCTGAGTCAAAGAGATATATAACAGGGTATTAAGGTGCTTGCTTTGCATGAAGCTGATCTATTTGATCCCTGGTGCTGTGTATGATACCCAAAATCAATAGGAATGATCCCTGGGCACAGAGCCAGGAGTAAGACCTGAGCACTGCCAGATGTGGCACCCACACAAGGGAAGTAAAGAATGTTGAGTCTTGTACCTCAGGCAGCACAGGAATTTTTTAACAGGCCTTCTTGCTTACTTCTGAGCATATGAAATACAAGAAATCCTGGACTAACTGTCAAAAGAAACACGAGCTATTTTTCTTTGTTTTAAACAGGACTAGAACTCTGCCAAGTATCTAAAAGCCCCGCTTCTTACCTACAAGAACACTTCGGATCTCTGTGTGGAGAGCCAAGAGGGTATCACACACACTGGCCCCCCACCAAGCCCAGGCTGTGCAATAGAACTTTAAGATCGAATTCATCTGCGATTCTCCCATCCCCTTCTCCGGGATATAGATTTCAAGTCCACGGTTCCTCATAGCTCGAGATATTTCTCCATGAACAGGATCCATTGAGAGGAAAAGTCTGGAAATGACACCATTGAAAAAAGAAAAAAAAAATTAAAGTCCCTGATAGGTGCAGCCCAGAAACATCCAGTGAGAGCAAATTCTACATGGCGCCTTCTCAAACGGCTGGTGCTCAAAGGTAGCTTTCAGTCTACCTTCCTGAAAGCTGCTTCCCATAAGGTGTGCTGTATGCCCAGTGGGCTCCCAGTGCTGCCCGAGAACTCCAGACCCATTCCATTTCTAGAGTGGGCTAATAAGCCTTCATCCTAACTCACCTATAGGAACAACGGCCTCAGACACTCAGTACCCAGAAATCCCCACTGAGCAGATAAAACAATTATCTCCAATTCCTGATTCCCTGCCAGCCCTCCTCACATTGCATCTGCTTTTCCTTTCTCCATGGCACCCCGTTCCATCTTTGCAACTCCTAAGCCCCTCTCTCATCTGGCCATCCAAGACTAAGCTACCGTTTCTCACCCCAAACCACACTAGACTCCGTGGTTCTACCCTTTCCAACTAGCACCTCCTGCTGACCGCTGTGCAAACAGCCGTTTCCATGAGAATCTGTGAACACAATCACTGAGTGGGAGACAGGAATGAGTCTGCCGCCTCGCCTCGGTCTGGAGGTTGTCAGATTCTTAGGTCAACACTGAAGAAGGATATGCATACCTGAAATTGGGATTGGGAGTTATCGTGGGAGTGGATCCATCCATCATTCCTCTCTCACTGAGAGTGAGGACACCTCCAGGTTCAAGCAGGGCATTCAAGCGATCCAGCACCGACGGGCTGTAGAGACAGTCCAGATGAGGGACATGCTGGGCTGGCTCCCCTCTCCTCACAGGCCTCCCACTGCTCCTGATCTCCGCCTTCCCTTCTGGACAGTCTCTCCTACCCACCAAACCCAAGTGAGGACCCTCCGTTTCCTTTTCAACACCCAAGGCACACAGCCCAGAGTAAAGGCACAAAGTACTTGTTGAAATTAAGGAAAATGAAGGAAAATATTCTTAACTATAAGGGCTCTTTATCACATTCCCTCTAGCCTCACTTTCCAACAATACTAAACCCATTTAAAACAAAATCTCGGGGCGGAGCGATAGCCCAGCGGGTAGGGTGTTTGCCTTGCACGTGGCCAGCCTGTGCCGGCCCGGTTTCGATTCCCGGCATCCCATATGGTCCCCCGAGCAACGCCAGGAGTGGTTCCTTTTTTGGGTCACACCCAGCAATGCTCAGGGGTTTCTCCTGGCTCTGCACTCAGGAGTTACTCCTGGCGGTGCTTGGGGGACCATATGGGATGCCGGGATCAGACCAGGCCAGCACAGGCTGGCGCGTGCAAGGCAAACGCCCTACCCGCTGGGCTATCTCTCCGGCCCCCAGGAGTGGTTCCTGAGTGCAGAGCCAGGAGAAACCCCTGAGCATCGCTGGGTGTGACCCAAAAAGAAAAAAAAAAATCTCAATCTGAAGCATTTTTTAAGTGCTCCAGGGCAGCAGAGTGTACAGTGGGTAGAGAGCTCATGACCAGGTTCGATCCCAGCATCCCATATGGCTCCCCGAGTACCACCAGGAGTAATTCCTGAGCACAAAGCCCAGGAGTAGCCCCAAAACATGACAACGCTCCAGGTAGTGAAACAAGCCTGATGCACAGAAGCGTTCACTGTGTAGGCCGTTTTAACATAGCAGTTTGACATTTGCCCCTATCCTTACATTTGAATCAAGTAACCCATACACAGGCATAAATAATCTGCACTTGAGAATGACCCTAATCGAAGATTTCTGTAAAAGGTCTAACTCAAAGGATATGGGTTAGAAAAGAAATTCAAGTTTTGATAGCTGCCCCCGTTCAGCTCAAACCTATCACAGGAGTAAAATTCTGCAGCTGTCTAATGACCAGCTAGCCCTTTCACCAAGTGCTGACTCTCCAGAGCATGCCTAAGATGCACTCTAGTTAAGAAGACACGAGAGGTGAGGTTTGTGGGTGGGGTAGACTAGAACAGCATCAGCAGGGTTTTGGGTAGTTTGGTGGTGGTGGTGGTGGTGTTAGAGGCACAATAAATCTGTACACTAAAAGCATAAAATTAACACTGTCATAATAATGTTTTCTCAATGTGTGTGTGAGAGAGAGACGGGGGGAGAGGGATAGAATGAAAGAGAGAGAGAGAGAGAGAGAGAGAGAGAGAGAGAGAGAGAGAGAGAGAGAATGAGGCCAAATATGATGGAGCTCAATGACAGAACATAGACCTCTATTAAATGAGGCAGTCCTAGGCTTATTCCGGGCACCAGGAAACAAACAGCAGTGGAATACAAGCACCACAGCTTCCACCTGGATTACTACTTTGCTAAGCACATCCCAAATTTCAATACAGCCCATGTGTGATTGGGCAGAAGGTCCTTACTTGCAGAAGTTAACATTGTCCATCAGAAGCCAATCTCCAGATTTCAGGGCATGAACCAACATGCTGTCAACCCATTCAAACGTGCCATGACTGTGGCCACTGGCTGACTGAGAAAGCTTCACCCCAAAGCTTGGAACTCTTCCACAAGTCTGGCAAACTCTGCAATGTCACAGTCATAGCACTTAACTTCAAACCAGAGCAAGAAAACAAAGGGGTTGGGGTGGAGCAGTTACCAATTTCCACTGTGACTTGTTTAGGATCATCCATTCTGAATAGTTTACACTTGATTTTACTTTCTAAGACAAAGATTTCAGCGCTCTGGCTGCTAGTAATGTTTAAGTTAGTAACAAGAGTATGGACATTTACAAACATACTCCCTTCAGATGGAAACAACATGGGCTATGGTGAGTGTCTCGCGGATATACCCGAACACACATACCGGCCTTAGAGCACCAGTTGATTTTATTGTTGAGACGCTGCATAAGCAGTAATACCGCTTCCAGTTTGCTGACAATATCCGCCGTGACACTCTTCCCACCTTCTCCAAGACTCTTGGGCTTGTAAGTCAGCAGAAAGTGACTCCACGCTCGCAGCAGCACTTCCCCGTCCTCGGCACTGACAAGGAGGCTGTCTCTTACCAGTGCCCTCACTGTGCGCTCCACCTTCTCCAGCAGCTGCCTCCACGGCCGGACAAGGTCGACCTGCAATTTTCAGAGTGCGTGAGAATGTCATGGCTGCCGGCCAGAGGAACAGTGCCGTCAGCAGCTACCATGGACTCAGAACAGCGTGAGGTCAACAAGCCTAAAACAAATGGCAAAGCGGGGCGGTTACCTGCTCAAATCCGCCCAAAAGCTCCGTGGTGTCCATGGCACTATTCATAGCCATGATCTTTAGTGTGTGACCAGTAAGGTGAGCCAGCAGCTGGACCAAACTGGTCTTGCCCACAGAAGCAGGACCCACAAGGATGACCATCCAGCTCATCTGTACACACTTCATAATGGACTCCAGAGACTGTAAGGTCTGATGCAGAATCAAGAGAGGGCGGCGAGACAGCGGAGGAACATAGCTGCCCCGGGAAAGAACGGAGTAGCCCACCTGGAGAGACACACACATGGACATTTCAAAAGTCTGCCTGGGAGTGGTGCCAAGAACCCACAGGAAACAGAGTCATCGCAGGCCCCTCACCTGGACATTGTAGGGAGTAATGTGAAACAGTCTGCTTCCTGTGTAGGGATCAGAATTTGAACCAAACACATCCTTGAACACAGCAATAACCTAGAAGGAATACGACAGAGTCAAAACACAAATCCCTTCCCAAAGGGCCTTCCCTTGTAAAATGACCATGTCCAGGAAACATGCATAATAACATCAGTCAGTGTGCAAAGACTAGTAATAACCATTTTCCCAGAGCTATCCGGCTCACATTTCAACAAAATGTAGACCCTTGCTTCTAATGCATTAACATGTCAAACAATTTTGTCAGGGGGAGGGGTGTTACATGGGTAGAGGGAGGCACACTCAGAGATGCTCTGGGGTTACTCCTGGCTCTGCAAGCAGGGATCACTCCTGGTAGTGCCTGGAAACCATGTGGAATGCCAGGGATCGAACTCACTGTATTATCAAAGACCTCTGTTAAGCAATGTAGAACCACTTTTACTCTTATAGGAATAAGACCCAAGAGAACTGGGAAGAGGGGAGGGGGACCCCTAGGGCCACTCTTGGCAATGATCGATTCAGTGTTGCAGGTCTGACAGTTTGGCGCTTTGGCCAACTCACGGATGCAGTGCTGCCGGGCCACCACACACGCCCAGCAGTGACTCGGGGCCAGGGGCGCACAGGGATGCAGCGCCAGGGATTCATCTCTGGCCTCCCCCGCACTAGGGGATATAACCCAGCACGGAGGTCTCTCTCTTCAGCCCCAAGGAAGAGGTCTCCGTAACTGTCACAGAGTAGCGGGAAGTGCGAAGCAGAAATTTCTGAGGAAGGGGTCTGGCACCGCTGCTGTTGAGACCCGCTTAGAGTGGCCTCTCGCCCTCACCGCTGCTGAACATTCACCGTGAACAGATTTATTGTTTCATTCACAAGCGCAATACAGAGACACAGAGTAAGCTCTTATCTTTCATGTGGTCCCTCGAGCCCTGTCAAGAATGATCCTTGAGGGGCCAGAGCGACAGTCCAGCCGTTAGGGCATTTGCCTTGCATGCGGCCACCCCCGGGTTCGATCCCCAGCATCCCATATGGTCCCCTGAGTACCGCCAGGAGTAATTCCCGAGTGCAGAGCCAGGAGTAACCCCTGAGCATTGCCAGGTAAAAATCAAGAAAAAAAAGAATGATCCTTGAGCACATAAGCCTGAGCAAAGCGGAGTATGGTTCCTCTCCATCCACCAAAAAACAAGCAAACAAACCAAACACCCAAAAATGCATAGATGATTACAGTTTCATAAGCGAGGAACTCCAATGTTACTTTCTACATATGAAGGGATATTTTCATTTCCATTTATAAACAGAATATACTCTGCATATTTACTCAGTAAGTAAAAATCCTCTGTAATTTGACATTTGTTCAATGACCCCCCCCCAAAAAAAGTCTTCTTCTAGTATCATACTCTGTTTCTGCCAAATTGTGCCAGGAAAAATAATGAAGGCCTAGGTCTTTCTTACTGAAGGCAGTACTGTTTTTGAGAAGACTTGTAATCAGAGGGGTGTGGATGGATAAGCAGATTACGTCCCTCCCCACTCAAGGATGGAGAGAAAGACACAGCTGGCGGGAGGTTTGGTGTCGCAACACTATACTCATGAAGTCCTGTGGTTAACCGTATTTTCCATTATGGTGATAAAGATCAATATGGCCCCAAAGCAAATATGCTACAAGCTTAGTCTCCTCCCTTATCTTCTGAACTTTTAAATAGTCTTACCGGGCTTGGTGTTATTAGTATGTCCTCTCTCTTCCTTAGGAAGAAATCAAGTTTCTGAGGGAAAGGAACACAAGCAGCAACGATGAACTGACCTTTTCTTTGTCTTCCCTGGTTCTCATTCTTTCTCCATAGACCAAAAAATACATGTTGAGCAGGGTTGTAACTACCAGGGGACTGGTCGACCAGCATCAACTGACACCACCGAAAAAGGTCCCGGAGGTTGAATTCCCAGGGACCTCCTTTTTTGCCCCCATTTCTTCTCAACAGTTACTTCATGATCAATCTAAAATGAACATATCCTTATTAGGAAACATGACCCCACATGAGACACTTGCCGTAAGTCCCATTAGTGGGTTACAAATGCATATGTAATCTGAAACGGAAATCAATAGGCTTGACTCAGGCGTCTCCCTCCTTCCAATCAAGACTGCTAAGTGCCAGGAAAACCCAGTAAGCATTAATATCCACATACACAACAAAAGTGTAATACTGTAACACTCAATTTGAGTTATTTATCTTTAACTAAAAAATTTGAAATTCTAAGTGATCTACTTTTAGGGAGCCCACTGATTTTGATCTCTTTATAGGAAGAAATGCAGACAGGAAAATTTAAAAAAGAAACAATAAATGAAAATAGGTACTTACTTGATTATTGAAAGCAACCATTTTCTTAACAGTATTTTTGTCAATAGCAGGGAACAAAGTACTAGCAATGAACTCCATGTCAATCACCGTAAGGGGGATCCACGAAGACCTATAATATCCAAAACACCAGGAGATATTGAATAGAAGCTTGCCTTGCGCAGCCCCCAGGTCTGATGTGATCCCTAACACCACATTTAGATCCCCGAATCCCATCTGGAGTGATCACTGAGCAGAGTCAGGAGTAAATGCTGAGCACCACTGAGTGTGGCCCAAAAAACCAAAAAAGCAAAAAATCCAAAAAGCAACACAGATGGCATAATATGTCACCAGAAATGACAATACCTCATAATGTAAATTTTACATTTAATTCTAAAATTAAAATGCCCTAGTTATGTAATTTTCAGTTACAGCAATTTCTTTTTTGCATTTTAGGAAACAGACTGATAGGAAATCTTTGAAATATAAGGCAACAGATGTTCTTTAGTTTCATTCTGGCGGAATTAAATAAAAAGAAATAGGCAATTAATTCTTTCAAATATACTTGATTTCCATGTATCTACGTTATTTAAGTTCTAAATGTTAAATATATAAACATTTACTAAAATTATTTCAACTTTAATTATTACATAATAAATTAAAAAATTTTCAGCAAATGTTGTTCAGTTTAATCCCTGCCTTTCCCACCCTGACCCCCAAAAAGATACCAAAAAATTACTAGTTTTAGAGAGATAGCAAGACAAGTAGGGAGTTTGCCTTGTCGATGGACTACCTAGGTCTGATTCCTAGCACTACATCTGGTCCCCAAACCCTGGGTACAGAGTAGGAATAAGTCCTGAGCACATCGAGGATGAACCCAAAACAACCAATCAAACAAAAACTCTGAATTCAAGAAAAGTTAACATCTAAAGACATTTTAAACTTTTAGCTTACACAAACTCTGAAAATCAGATGTGTACACACACACACACACACACACACACACACACAGTCTCCCTTTACAGTAAGAATAGCAAACATTAATGATTAACTGAAAAGGAGAATAATGGATATGTTATTCATTGTAATTTTCTGTTCTTTTAGTTCTCCTTAGCTCAAATAATTACTAATATATACTTTAGTTTGGTGGGGGATACTCAGTCATGCTCTTTTTTTTTTTTTTTTTTTTTTGCTTTTTGGGTCAGACCCGGCAATGCTCAGGGGCCTCTGGGGACCATATGGGATGTCAGGGATTGAACCTGGGACAGCACAGGCTGGCTGCGTGCAAGGCAAATGCCCTACCCGCTGGGCTATCCCTCCAGCCCCCTCAGCCATGCTCTTATTCCCGGCTCAGCATGCAGGGATCACTCCTGGCGGGCTCGGGAGACTATTATGTGGTGCTTGGGATCAAACTATGGCCCGCCACTTGCATGACAAGTAAAAATACTCACTTTACTATCTCTCTGGTTAGAGACACATGAATTATTTTAAAAATAGTTTTAATGGGGGGGCCGGAGCGATAGCCCAGCGGGTAGGGCGTTTGCCTTGCACACAGCTGGCCCATGCTGGCCGGGTTCGATCCCCGGCATCCCATATGGTCCCCCGAGCACCGTCAGGAGTAATTCCTGAGTGCAGAGCCAGGAGGAACCCCTGAGTATTGCCGGGTGTGACCCAAAAAGCAAAAAAAAAAAAAAAAAAAAGTTTTAATGAAGGATAAGGTTCAAAATAAGAAAATGAAAGGAAAATTAATTTTTTGTGTTTAGTCTTCTACCTGCAAAGCATGAGCTCTACTTTTTTTCCCTTTCTTTCAGGGTCACAACTGGCAATGTTCAGGGGTTACTCCAGGCTCTTCACTCAGGAATTACTCCTGGCTCTGCTTGGCGATGCCAGCGATTGAACCGGGTAGGCCCCAGGTCAGCCGGCGTGCAAGGCAAACGCCCTACCCACTACCCACTGTGTTGTTGCTTCAGCCGCTACTTCTTAGACACATTCCTAGTCCCCAGAAAAACCCAAAAAACCCTTTCATACAATCACATGAAAGGATCAAAGACCGCCCTTTAGCTCAGGAAGCTCAGAGCACTGGCCTAAACGCCCAGTGTCCCACATAAACCACCGCAATTCTAGCAACCCCAGTTGGAGCCAGACAGCTCTCTTGTTTGTGAGCTCTGACACCTCAAACCCGCACAAGTGTGTGGAGCACGGCAGAGACCCCCAGTGAGCACCACAGCCATAACTTATGTGCTCAACAAAGGGTGTTCACCCCCCAACTAGAAGACCTCAAACTCTGGTGAACACTGCGACCAAGTGTGCAAGCCCCAGAGCGGAGCATACATGATCACTACCACGTGCAGCGCCCCATGGCAATGCCTAGACAAAGGCAAACAGTAAGTATTTAATTCTATGCTTTTCCATGTACATCTTCTTGAAATGCCTATCCTTGCCGGAAGTAACAGAATCCTGAAGAGACAGTGATTGCTTGAACTGGAAAACACACTGGCCCCTCCAGTTTGTTAAGACAAAGGAGAAACGTGAAGACCACAATCAGCCACACTCATCACACACACATGAAACTAAGAAGTAGATCATTCCTCTGATCACCCTCTTAGCAAGTGCCCTCAACACATGCCACCAGGATAATCCCCACCCCACAATCCACCTTCATTTTCTCTGTGGCAACAGTAAATCTTACCTGAGTGAACCTGTTGAGGAAAGATCGGGGCAAACCCTTCCTCCCTCCTCCTTGTCTAAAAGGATTCTGACACCCAAAAATTTTTGTCTTTTTGTGTTGTACTTGAAAGCTCATTCCTAACTCAGGAATATAAATTTCTCCTCGATGATCAAAACAAGCATTGAGGCCTTCCAATACAGACTGAGAAGCCAGGTTAAGCTATTTGGAGAGGGAGGGAAAAAAAAGAAATCACACATTTATACATTTATTATTTATATAAACATATATATATATATATATCATACATATATATTTAATAATTTTAAAAAGTGATGAAGCAATATAAAGACAAGGTATATTGCCTTCAGGAAGCAACAAGCTCAATCACTGATAATATTTTATTTCTTAAAAGAGAGTAAAGAGCGGCCGGAGCGATAGCCGGGCATCCCATATGGTCCCCGGAAGGACCGGCCAGGAGTAATTCCTGAGTGCAGAGCCAGGAGTAACCCCTGAGCATTGCCGGTGTGACCCAAAAAGAAAAAAAAAAGAGAGAGTAAAGGGCTAATATATATTCATCTTATTTTTTCATACATGTGTATTAGTGATATTTGGGGCATATAAAACAATTTTTGGGGGGTTACACCCAATAATGCTCAGGGGTTACTCCTGTCTCTGCACTCAGAATTTACTCCTGGCAGTGCTCAGGGATGCTGGGGCTCAAACCCAGGTTGGTTGGGTGCAAGGCAAATGGCCTACCCACTGTACTATCACTCCAGCCCCCATTTTTTTTTTTTTGCTTTTTTGGTCACATGCAGCAATGCTCAGGGGTTACTACTGCCTTTGCACTCAGGAATTACTCCTGGTGGTGCTCGGGGAACCATATGGGATGTTAGAGATTGAACTGGGTTGGCCCCATGCAGGGCAAACGCCCAACCTACTGTGCTATTATTGCTCTGGCACCCCCTAATTTTTTTAAGTAAACCAAATTGTTTTTGACAACTGCTAAAGTGTCTAAAAATGAAACTGCATCCATTACATGTGGAAAAACATAAAGAAAGGATTAAAAATTAATAGAAATACTGTATGTTCCTGTTTCGGCATATCAAATAAAACACGGGTAGCTTGCCAGGCTCTGCCGTGTAGGTGGTATACTCTCAGTAGAGTGCTCTCATCTCAAGCATTTACTGATGAAACTCAAAGTGGAAAGACCAGGATTTCTCTTGGGTGGAGCTCTGAGGAGCGGTGGAGTCTGGATGTTGAAACCAGTAACAATTATCGACCTCATTCCCATGACCTGAAGGAATAGTTTGAGGCTTTTCCTTTCCTGGATCAAGCAGATGCCCTTGGGTTCTACTAGCATGAGACAGGACATATGGAGATGTTACTGGTGCCCGCTGAGCAAATTACT
The DNA here is from genome assembly GCA_021461705.1 of Cryptotis parvus. Taxonomy (NCBI): domain Eukaryota; kingdom Metazoa; phylum Chordata; class Mammalia; order Eulipotyphla; family Soricidae; genus Cryptotis; species Cryptotis parvus. The sequence continues at coordinate 24,783 of JAJIBD010010006.1, read as the reverse complement.
CCTGGCTCTGCACTCAGGAATTACTCCTGGCGGTGCTCGGGAACCATATGGGATGCCAGGATAAATCCCAGGTCAGCTGCTTGCAAGGCAAACTCCCTACCCACTGTGTTATCGCTCCGGCCCCGTAAAGATAGAAATATTTTAAAAGTAAATTTAAAAGATACAAGCTTATATATTTCCTTACAGTATTTACAAGACCCAATATATGGAAACAAATTACCATTTCACACAAAATAACTGTAGGTGGTACAAGGAAATACACCTCAGTTATTTTTTTTTTCTTTCTGGGTCACACCCGGCAATGCTCAGGGGTTACTCCTGGCTCTTCGCTCAGGAATTATTCCTGGCAGTGCTCAGGGGACCATATAGGATGCCAGGGAGCGAACCTGGGTCGGCCACATGCAAGGCAAATGCCCTACCCACAGGACTATCGCTCCGGCCCCCACAACGCAGTTATTAAAAACAATCTCACCTTTGCCATAGCATGGAGAGAGGTTAAGTGCATTATGTTAAGTGAAAGAGTCAGAATTCGTTCATGTGAAACAAAGAAAGCTAATGCATAAAGTTCTGCATATGTCTTCTTACTGCTGCTTTCCCTAGTCTATCTGCTGGTACTGTGTAAAGTATTTCTAATAGAGAGAGGCCGACAGAAACTAGATTCAAATCATAAAGAGACAGCTTTGTTCTGGTCCTGACTGAAATAGCAGGAGCACATAGAGGTTGTTTTTGTTTTTTTTTTTTTTTTTTTGCTTTTTGGGTCACACCCAGCGATGCTCAGGGGTTTCTCCTGGCTCTGCACTCAGGAATTACTCCTGGCGGTGCTCGGGAACCATATGGATGCCGGGGATTGAACCCGGGCTGGCACAGGCCGGCCGCATGCAAGGCAAACGCCCTATCCGCTGGGCTATTCCTCCGGCCCCACATAGAGGTTTGACTGTAACTTCTATAAGTGTTTTCAGACAGGTGAGTTTCAAACTTCTTTTTTTAAACAACACTACCCCCTGAACATCACCGGTATGACCCAAAAAAAGCAAAAAATAAATAAATAATAATAAAAATAAACAATACTTAGGTGACTTCTTTTTTTGGTGGGGCAGTGGGGTTATCTTTCTTATACATTAAAGAAATCTGAATCTGTCTTCAATAGTCAACAGTTTAAGCATCCCCAGTGCCCCGGAGTTATGAAGGCTGGGCTTCGCACTCTGACCCCATCTTCACAAGATACAGTCTTCTCACCTCATCCAACACAACCCAATGGCCTGCCTTTAAAGCTGCCAGCAAGGGCCCATCACGCCACGCAAACTCTCCTCCTTTGCCACCTTCAACAGGCAAATCAGCTCCAAACAGGTCTGTGATGTCCTGGGAAGGAATAGAAAAATGCTATCATTGTATGACAGGTGGGCCCGAGTCCAAGACCCTGCATCTGAAATGATACACATTGTGCCTGCTTTTCCTCTTACCCTCGACAGAGGGTAAGATCAATCCCAACCCTACACCAATGTCCTCAACACTTCTGACCTGGAGCCCAGAGATGCCCGAGAAAATTCTTATCACAATGATACAAGTATCAACCTATCAAAACTAAAGCTTTAGCACTAGAACGTCGGTTTTCAATTTTTACTGTACCTGCAATTAACTGAACTTTAAAATAAAAATCAACATGAGCACCAGCCCTTGTTTGCAGAGCCAATTTGAAGATATTCTCACCTAATTAGTTATCTCTGTCTCATATTTGCACGAGATGGTTTTAGTAGTCATTTTATCACTTTAAGTGCTGGGAGCAAGCCCACGGCTTCACACATGCATGGCTGGAACTCTGCATGGCACGCACTCTAACACTGGGCCGCACACCTGGCTTCTCTCTTAAGGCTTTTTCAGAAAGAACAAAACTAAAGGGGGCGCTGGCGTGTGTGTGTGTGTGTGCGTGCATGCATGTGCGTGTGCCTGTGTATCAAAGTAGGCAACATTTGGGGGTGATGGGGCTCCCCCATGGTGCTCGGGGGCTTACTCCTGGCTCTGTGCTCAAGGATCACTCCTGGCATTGCTCAGGTGGTGCCAGGTATTGAACCAATGTAGGCCATGTGCAAGCGCAAGTACTTTGACCACTGTAAGGTTTCTCCAGACTTGGGGTAGTACTATCTTAAAAGCGAATTAGAGGGCCAGAGCAATATACAGCGGGTAGAGAGGGCTTACACAATGCTGACCATGCTTTGATCCCTGGTAACATATGTGATCCCCATGAGTACAAAGCCAGAATAAAGAAAGCCCTGAGCCATACACAACCCTGTGTGGCCCCAAACAAGCAACAATAAAAAATTAGTATAAAGCACCCAGAGATTATTACAGAATTCAGAGGTGAATGCATTTGGAAGGTTAGACTATGGTCTTACTGCCAGAAAATATAGTAGTGTTTACAATGTCACAACTACTTTTTTTTTTCATTTTTTATACCACTGCGAGATATAAAATTACAAAAGTGTTCATATTTGGGTTTTGGTCATACAGTGTTCTAGCACCCATCCTTCCACCAGTGCCAATTTCCCACCACCAATGTCCCCTATTTCCCCACCCCAGTCTGGGTCTATGGCAATACACACATTTACAGGTTATCATGTATATCCTTTTGCCTACTTTTTGACTCGGACACTTATAAACAGACACAAACATTACTCCTGGATCCTAATTCCCACCAGTGACCGAATCACTAAACTTACCGTCTGCTCTGACAAGTTGATTCGAACAAGGGTATTTCCTGAGGCCTTTGCTAAGGCATCCACCAAACTTGTCTTGCCCACTCCCGGGAACCTTCCAGGAGAATGGGTTTATTCAGTTTGGTAGCTCGTAAGAGCCTCTGTGCATTCATCGCCGTGGTGCCTGCACTGAGTGCATAGTGAGCAGTATCAGTCCTAGGCAGGACAGGACCTCAAGGGGAGAGAAAGAAAGTCACATAAGCTGGGCAGCACCACGATGTATTTGTTAACGTGAAGTTACAAAAGTTCACCAAGTACATAGTGAATTTCTGATCTGCTGTGAAAATGCTTGGTCACATGCTACTCATGAGTCCCTAAAATGCTTTACAGGAAAGGCCAGCAGCAAACTTTCTTCAACTGGTCCTAGTCCATAGCTCTCTTCCTACCTGTACCTATACCTGACCTAGGATTGAAATAGCAAGCACGTGTCTGCCTTTCACAATCCACACTGGAATTACTACAGGAAGTTTCCCTACCCTGTATTTGCACTTCCCTACACAACAGCAATCCTAAAGGGTTGGGGGTAAGGGACATGAGGCTCCGTGATTTTGAAATATGATAGTACAGGTACAGTGGCGAAGACACTTGCCGTGCACATGGCAGACCTGTACCTCATGTGATCCCTGGAGCACTGCCACAAAACCCCCCAAACAAAACTATATATTTATTTGTTATATTAAAATACATACATGGGGGGCCAGAGCGATAGCCCAGCAGGTAGAGCGTTTGCCTTGCACGTAGCCAGCCTGTGTCGGCCCGGGTTCGATCCCGGCATCCCATATGGTCCCCCGAGCACTGCCAGGAGGAATTCCTGAGTGCAGAGCCAGGAGTAAACCCTGAGCATTGCCGGGTGTGACCCAAAAAGGAAAAAAAAATACATGTATGTTTTAATTTTGGGGCAACACCTGGCAGTGCTCAGGGATCACTCCCAGCAATGCTTGGGGACCATATGGCACCAGTGATCAAACTCAGGCCTTCCACAGGCAAAGCATAAGCTCGGCCAGTTGAATCATCTCTTTTCCAGCCTCCAAATAAAAAAAAGTCATCTAAGGTTTTTTTTTTTTTTTTAATCTAAGGTTTTTAGGCCACCAGTATAATTCCCAACAAACCCTTTACCCACAATGTTGCAGAAGTAAAGAACTAATGGCGGTGGCCAGAGTGGCAGCACAGTAGGTAGGGCGTTTGCCTTGCATGCGGCTGGCCCAGGTCTGATCCCCGGCATCCCATATGTTCCATGGAGCGCCTCACGGAATAATTCCTGAGTGCAGAGCCAAGAGTAATCCCTGAACATTGCCGGGTGTGATCCCCACCACTGCTGCGAATGAATGAATGAATGAATGAATGAATGAATGAAAGGAAGGAAGGAAGGAGGAAGGAAGGAAGGAAAGAAGGAAGGAAAGAAGGAAAGAAAGAAAAGAAAGGGCGGACGGACTAATGGCAGGCTCAGGACTTAACACTGGTAGCTTGGAGGAACAGAGCAAGGAAACTAACTTACTGAAGAAGCATAAGCTACGAGTCAGGTCAACAAAGAGCTCCTGCACTGAATAATAACCACTGTGAGGGAAACCCAGCACAGACACCTAAGGGTTAGAGCTGTCAACTCCGGCAGAGGGAGGAGAAAAAGGGCAGCGGGCCATTGCCAGTCCTACACCCAATTTCCAACAATGTCCGGTCTAAGAACCTACACAGGTCTTGTTCACCACTAGCCAATAAGTGTCACTGTGCCTGATATTTCAGACACTCAACTTGTAGGAAGGAACAAATTAAAAAATGCCCTTTCATTTGCCTTGCACGCAGTGGGCCTGTGCCGGCCTGGGTTCAACCCCGGCATCCTATATGGTCCCCCGAGCACTGCCAGGAATGATTCCTAAAGTGCTGAGCCAAGAGTAGCCCCCTGTGTCGCCCTTTCCTCCCTCCATTTTGTCAAGCCTGGTGGCCCCGCCCCAGGAGCTGCCCGGGGTCCGCATGCAGAGTCTCACAAGCGGCTGGGGAGGCTGGAACTCGGCTCGCGCCGGGCCCAGCTGACTATGGAGCCCCGAGGAGGGCAGATGGGTTTTGGGAGTGGGCACCGTCGCCTCTGGGGGGTCCCGGAAGCAGCAGGATGAGACTCGCCCATCACACTAGCCACCATTTTCGCTGTCCGACGCTGGGGAAACTGCCTCACGACCAGATTAACAGAGCAAAACCAGTTCGAGCCCAAGTCCTCTAAAATAGTGAAACAGTAATGTCTTTTAATGCACTGCATTCCACGAAAGAGCAGAAAAGTTTGTTGGGAAGAAGATTTAAAGAGGAAAGAAATGACATACAGAATCTGCCAAGTAGTTGAGGTGCGGGAGGGCGGAGGGAGGTGGGGACATTGGTGATGGGAGATGGGTTTGGGTGGAGGGATGCGTGTTCGAACACTGTAGAACCAAAACTCTATATAAGCATCTTTCAATTGTATGTCTAAAATGGTGTAATAATATTTGCGGGGAAAATAATAAAATTAAATTAAAAAAAAAAAAAGAGTAGCCCCTGAGCATTGCTGGGTGTGACCCAAAAAAAGCAAAAAAAAAAAAAAAAAAAAAAAGCCCTTAGCCGGAGCGATGGTCCAACGGGTAGGGCATTTGCCTTGCTGCGTGGCGGGCCTATGCCGGCCCGGGTTCGATCCCGGCATCCCATAAAGTCCCCGGCAGCACCGCCAGGAGTAATCCCTGAGCATTGCCGGGTATAACCCAAAAGCAAAAAAAAAAAAAAAAAACTTGCTAGGAAAACAGTCTGAAAAAGCTGAGTACTTCAAAGGATATCCACTCTAACCTGGGAAGTGGCTCACTGGTAGAGCACTTTTGTTGGCTGTGTTAGGTCCTAGGTTCAATTCCCAGCACAGACACCAAAAAATAATCAAGAATTTAATTAGTTCACTAAGTATTTGGGAGCTAAGGGCAAGACAGTAAGGGCACAGGAAGGAAAACCAAACCAATCTACATTTCCCACTGAATCATTCTATCAACAGACATTTTCTAGAGGCCTGTGGGACAAGAATAGGAAGATAAATGCCATGATTACCCATCCTAGAGGGCTTGTGGAGCCCTTTGTAAAAGATGGTAAGGTCATCTAGCTTACACACTGAGATGAATTATCACTGCAGGAATGTTCTCCTTGTGAATCACCAAGAATAATATTTTTTTTTTTTGCTTTTGGGTCACACCCAGCAATGCTCAGGGGTTACTCCTGGCTCTGCACTTAGGAATTCCTCCTGGAAGTGCTTAGGGGACCATATGGGATGCCGGGGATCGAAGCTGGGTTGGCCATGTGCAAGGCAAACGCCCTACCCCCTGTGCTATCGCTCCGGCCCCAAGAATAAATGTATTTTTTTTTAATTTTTTATTATACCACAGTGAAACATACAATTACAAAGGTGATCATAATTGGTTCTTGGTAATACAGTATACCAGCACCTATCCCTCCACCAGTGCCCCATTTCCACCACCAATGTACCCCACCCCCTCCTGCCCACCCCCCATGCTGCCTTAATAGCAGGTACCCCAGTTTCCTCTTTTCTGTCTCTTCTGTCTCTGCATCTCTGTCTCTGCATCTCTCTCTGTCTCTCTCTCTGTCTCTTATTTTACACATTGTGGCTAGCCCTACAGGTATTTAGAGTTTATCACTTAAGTCTCTTTTGTGTATGAATAAATGTATTTTTATAAGACAAAAAGTATTCATAACAACATATTTCCCCATATCTGTATACTATGCATATTTCATATTTAGAACATTCACAGTGAAGTTGTGTCAGATTATAACTCAGTTAGAAAATAATGATGATAAACTAAAAACTCACAATAAAAAATGGCATATCTATGACTTCCAAGAAAATAATCATTTATATAAAGTCATTCTTACCCTTTGGTATAAAAAATGGATGAATTCCCCAAAGATTATCTATCCCCATGAATTCTTTGGTCTTTAGTCTGTCATAAATCTTCAATTCACTTTTCTGACATTCTGTAAGTCTAACAATCTTGGAAAGTTTCTTCATCAGGAATTTCAGGCATTCTTTTCGAGCCAACAGGGCGGTACCAAATCCAGAGGAAGTTGCCCCTAGAATACAAAAGACCAGTCCATCAAACAGGTGAGCAGTCATGTGGAGTATGGCCCACGCTTCACAAGCACTCAGCAGAAACTCTGGGAGTAGGTCCTGAAGAAAACATGCACAAACTGAGTCAGTCCATTAGCAGCGAGTAGTCTGAAGATGAAAATCAGACCCCATTTCCCCACAATTTAAAATCATCAATTCAACAGCAGCATATTCAAGCTACACTAGCCTGGAGATAAACTATAAATAAAGAACAAATTTGCAGGGGCCAGAGCGATAGCCCAGCAGGTAGGGCGTTTGCCTTGCACGGGCCGGCCCATGCCGGCCGGGTTCGATCCCGGCACCCCATATGGTCCCCCGAGCACTGCCAGGGGTGATTCCTGAGTGCAGAGCCAGGAGGTAACCCCTGAGCGCTCGCGGGGTGTGACCCAAAAAGCAAAAAAAAAAAAAAAAAGAACATATTTCTAACAAATAAATAAGAGAGTCTGGAGAGAACTCAATGCGCTAAGCACATGTTTTATATACAGAAGGCCTAGGTCAAGCCTTGATACCTCATAATCTCCTGAGTACCACAAGTGATATCCGAGGCCCTGAGCTGGAAGTAACTCGAGTAAAACCAGATGTGGTCCAAAATAAAAAGAAAAGACCATTACTAATCATTCTGGTTTCTATTTCTAATCCCATGACAGAAAAAGCAGAACTGAAATACTAACGCTAACTAAACTTCCTTGTGGTGACGGGGTGTGATGGGAGGGGGGTACATCTGATGTGTTCAGGGGCTAATCCTGGCTTTGTGCTCAGGAGTCAATCCTGGTGGTGCTCAAGGGACCATATGTGATGCTGGACGGCAATCACTGAGATGCAAACCACGGTGACCGCCATAGCTGCATGCAAGGCAAGCCCCTTCCCTTCAGTACTGTCTCTTCTGGCTCTTAAAATACTAAACTGGGTGCAACATATAGTAAACTTAAGCAAATGATGCAGGGCAGTATACATAAATGACCATACTAGACAAGAATTATGCACTCCTTCAGAAAGAAAGTCATTTCTAACAGTCATCTTCCTACTCACCATTGTCTCTTCACATTTACCAAGTGCCTGGTCTATATGATGAGAAGTTTCAGTAAACCACATCTCAAAACGGGAATAAAAATACAAGGATAGCCCTTTTGAGTCTTATGTAAGTGATGGGGCTAGAGTGCTAGTACAGCAAGTAAGACACTTGCCTAGCACAGCACCAACTCAAGTTTGAGCCTGAGCACCCCCTACTGGGATCTAAGCACTGCTAAGAATGATTCCTCAATGAATCTCTCAGTGAATCCTCAGTGAATCACAGAGCCAGGAGTGGCTGTCCTGAGCTCTGTCAGTTGTGGTCCAAAAACAAAACAAAACAAAACAAAAAAACCCAAAACCTTAGGAGTAAGTGATGCTAAAAAGCATCTGGTTTGCTCTGCTTCGTGTACCCAATCCTGATGCCCTCGTCCCCAACAACCAACAGGCACCATACCTGAACCAATTCCATCGATGTACACCAAGCACGCAGCATGAACAAAAGAGCGTCACAGTGGAGATGGAGTCAGACCTGTGCAAGGCAGCTTGCTCCCACATTGTGTTCATGAAGTGCACCCAGGACAAGATGTCTCTGATACTGATGGCGCACCTTCGGCCAAACTCCTGGTGGGTCAGCCAGTCAATGAAATCCAGCATCGCCTCAGCAATGTCAAGCCCTACGACACAAAGATGCACACGGGTCTGCTGCCTTCCCTAGCGGGGTCCTCAACAGGACTGTAAGCCAGGAGGGCCCACAGGCAGCCCGAAAGGCCCTAGGCTCCAGGAAACCACGCAGTTTTGCCGGTGTGAATGAATGGTCTTCTAAAGATAGTGTGTGCATAGCTTTGACTGTGTCCCCAAAGAGCTCATCGAAACTACAAAAACTAAGCGAAATGGCAGCAGTTCCCTCGGAACAGTCTGAGGAGCAGAGGAATAAGCAACCCACAGGTGATTCAAGACAAGCCCGGGAGCTGGAAGACTCTAGCCCCAACACAAAGTCAAAAGACAGACTGTACCTGCCAGACCATCTCTCCCTTTAGTCTCACAATTTTCCCTTCTAGAACAGTAAACGTGCTGGTGCAGACAGCTCACAAGCATGGCAAAACCGAGATTCTGTGTGCTGGACCATAAATCAATATTATCCCATCATTTGGGAACTGATTAAAACGCAGATACCTACCCACTGTGCTCTCACTCTGGCCTCCTGTGTTAATTTTTAAAACCTCAGTTCCAGACTTATCAAAAATAAAACTAGAGTCAGGAGAGAAAGGACAGCGAGGTTGGCTTGCAGGGCCAAACTTCGGTTCAATCTTGGGCATCCCATATGGCACTGCCCAAAAGCCAAAAAGAAATGTTCACCAAGGTCAGCGAAATATTCAAAGCATATGCTTTGGAGCATATGCTTTGCATTCAGGAACTCCAGGTTTAATCCCCACAACTGCATCATCATCTAAGCACTGAGTGTGACCCCAACATTGAGCACCCTCCCTTTCCCCAAGTCCAAAACATGAACAAACAGGAACTAAACTTTAACAAGTATGGGAAAGGGGATACTATAGAAAAGGGTTGCTCTGAAAGAAGGCATCTGGCTATCATGCCTTCCTTAGTTCCTTGGGTAAACCCCCCCCCCACGACCCCACCCTGCCCAATGCCATACCCTTACTCGTTAACCACCGCCATCATCACCTAAACATTCTCACCTTTATGATCTGTTCTGCCAAAAGACAACCCAGGCTGAAGATTACGACTGATGATCTGAATTAAGTCTTCCCGGCTCGTGCTCTGAGGGCACCATATTTCCGTAAACCGGTTTCTCAAGGCAGGAGACAGCTGTAAGAAACAAATTCCAATGTGGCTTTTCTTTTTCTTTTTGGGTCATACCTAGCAATGTTCAGAGGTTTCTCCTGGCTCTACACTCAAGAATCACTGCTGGTGGTGCTCAAGGGACCATATGTGGGATACCAGGGATAGAAACTGGGTTAGCCAGGTGCAAGGCAAAGACCCTACCTGTTGTACTATCGCTCCAGCCCCGGCGTGGATTTAAAAGCTGTGAAGAAAGCTTGAAAAAGAATTAGCTGCTTTTCCACTAGAAACATTTTATGAGAACCGACTTTATTTTGGATTCTCCCTGGTCTTTTCATTGATCTATATCACACACTCCCAAGTAGCATCCATCATCCTCAGTTTTCAGACTTCAAAGACCACAAAACTTAAAAGTTTTCTTTTTATATGGGGAGGGGTGGTCACAGCAAGGAGTGGAGGCTACTCCTGGTTCAATGCATGGAAATGCTGGGGCTCAAAAACACAGAGTGTGCGTTACAGTCCTCTGAGCCTCTCCCCAAGCCTGTTTCTAAGTCTCAGAGACTTGATGGATGGTGCAGCACAATTCTACCTGAATGACCTGCCCTAGTCACTTTCCCTAGGCTCATGAAATTAAGATGCATTACTTTAACAAAATTATGAAATATACCTGCAAATGGATGGACATGGAGACTACCATGCTGGGTAAAATTAATCAGAAGGAAAAGGACAGATATAGAATGACTGCATTCATTAATAGGATATAAATAGATACCAATGTTTTACTAAGTGTGGGAAATGGTAATGGCAGATTAAAACTCACCATTGAATATACACAAAGAGACTTAAGTGATAAACTCTAAATATCTGCAGGGCTAGCCACAATGTGTAAAAAGAAGAGGGAGAGAAATGCAGAGACAGAGAGAGAGAGAGAGAGAGAAAGAGAGGAAACGGGGGTACCTGCTATTGAGACATCCTGGGAGTGGGTAGGAGGGGGTGGGGTACATTGGTGGTGGAAATGGGGCACTGGTGGAGGGATGGGTACTGGTATACTGTATTACCAAGAACCAATTATGAACACCTTTGTAATTGTATGGCTCAAGGTGGTATAATAAAAAATTTTTTAAAAAAAGATGTATTACTTTATACATATCTCTCTCTCTCTCTCTCTCTCTCTCTCTCTCTCTCTCTCTCTCTCTCCTCAGTGTTTTACATAAGAGATCTCAGGATTAGTCCTTTGCCTAATCTTTCTTTGTTTATACCTGCAACAGGGTGTGGCATTGCCCTTCCTCAATCTTTGTTGACACCTCCCTTTCACCTCCCTGACCCTCCCTGGATTACTTTGGTGTATATAAAGGGGACTGGCTTTAGGTTCCTCGGCTTTTGGCTTTGGGCCTTTTGCCCTTTTGCTCCTTCTTAGGGGTAGGACTCCTCTCAGGTGAGATCCTCTCTCTTTGGTGGGAGACTTAGGCTTTTTTGTATAGTGTAAGTTCGGACCAGAGTTAGAGTTCTTTCATTATATTGAATTGCTATGGAAGAGCTTTTGTACTATTAAAAGCCTTTTGGAACTGCGCCCGGATTTGTGAGTTTTCATCCGTTCTCCCGGCATCCTCAGAGGTAGAAGAGAACTTCTGTCCTGACATTGTCGGGGACCCCGGCGGCATCCCCGACAGTACAGAGTGTTGGGTGCTTGCCTTGAATGTGGCCAACCCTGCATCCCTCATGGTCCCTTGACCCCCATCAGGAGAAATTCCTGAGTGCAAAACCAGGAGCAAGGCCTGGACACCACTAAGTGTGGCTCAAACCTCCCTATCCACAAAAGAAGGAAATTTAAAAATTAATATTATTTTTCCTCAGTAAATTTCTTGAAGCTCAACAATTACTATTATACTATATTAGTATTACTACTACTATTACTACTACTGCTGCTGTTGCTGCTATGAGGAAAATTAAGTCCTAAACATTCAAAAACATCTCAAGCACTTACTTTGTTACCAAGAATCTTACCTGCCTTCCGATCATAACAACCCACTTCTTCTCCACAATCCTTGAGCCTACCAGCACACTAGCTTTTCCCTAACACCTAATGGGCCAAAATCTCCCATCTTCACCAAGAGACTTCCACGAGCCTGATCGCCATGGGTCTGAGTGCTGATCCAACACAATTCTCTGTATAGAAGGATCAGCTTTCTATCATTTCCTTGACCAACTGTGACCCCCCACCACCATAGAGAGAACAAATATATTAACTGCAAAACTAGACTAGGTTTCATGGAGCAAGTGCTTTTGAAATCACTTTGCAATCACTCATATTAGCACATGTGTATTTAAAACCATAACCCATGATCCAAAAGATAGTACAGTGGGTAGGGCACTTGCCTTGCACCCAGCTAACCCGGGTTCAATCCCCAGCACCACATAAAAGCCTAAACCCTTGGAGAACGCTTCAGATGAGATTATTTATGGCCTCAATTCCTCTATCCAGAAAATTAAGACAAAATTAAGACAAACAAGGGGCAGAGGATAGGGTGCTTGCCGATCCACACTTTTTTTTTTTGGTCACAACCCGGCATTGCTCAGGGGTTTCTCCTGGCTCTGCACTCAGGGGATTACTCCTGGTGGTGCGCGGGGACCATATGGGATGCCGGGATCGAACCCGGGCGGCATAAGCCAGCCACATGCAAGGCAAATGCCGTACAGGCTGGTCTATTGCTCCAGCCCCAACAACCCACACTTTAATCCCGCATCCCACAAGGTCCCGAGTCAAGTAATTCTTGAGCACAAAGCCAGGAGTAAACCCCAAGCACCACAGAGTGTACCATAGCCTCCAACCCAAAGTCATACAACTGAAGAAGCAAATCTTGACAAAGAGCTCTTGGGAAACTGTTTTAACCATGTGTGTGATGTGTGTTGGCAACTGAACAAGCACAGTTCAGGCACAAGCACAGAGGGAACATCGAATAGAGACACAGTAACAGTACTGCTGCTATTGGGGGCTGGGATGGTGCCCACCTGGTGCTCAGGGGCTGCTCCCAGCTGAGGGGGTGAGCAGGCAAGGGGACCATGTTGTGACAGGGATCAGACCTGGGCCTCCCACTGGCTAATCTACAATCCAGTCCTTGAGCTGTCTCACAAAAATTTCTAAACTAAAAATGACTCTTAGCTATCTTCTGTGTTTTTCCAATACACCCTGTCTGCACCCCAAATACAAACAGGTAAAATATGTATTCACATACTGCTTTCATGTGTGGTATCAATGCGCTGAGGTGAAACAGAACAGAAAAGATTCTTACTCCAGAAACATTTTACCTCTTTTTTTCCAAAGTCGCCCCAGGATTCATGGTTGCTAAGACACGGAATTTTTTTCCCTGCAGTCAACAGCTCTACCTCATTATCCTTGTCTTCTAGGCTGCCCTTTTCAGCTAATACCAGGGATTTTTCCACTTCAAGGACACTAAAAAACAGAAAATTGGAGATTACAGAAGGTTTATTCTATTTTGTGATTTTACTGTCATTTCTGCTTACTTTCACTTAACAGTTTTCTACCACTAATTTAAAAATGAGTCAGGATTTCTCTTTCTACTTATGCCCTATCACAGCATTTGTTATAAAACTTTGCATCTTAATATGACTGTATCACTGTATCACTGTCTTCCCGTTCATCACTGATTTGCTCGAGCGGGCACCAGTAACATCTCCATATGACCTGTCTCATGCAAGTAGAGCCCAAGGGCATCTGCTTGCTCCAGGAACATAAAGAGCCTCAAACCATTCCGTCAGGTCATGGGAATGAGGTCTATAATTGTTACTGGTATTTGGCATATCAAATACGACACGGGTAGCTTGCCAGGCTCTGCTGTGCGGGTAGCATACTCTTGTAGTCATCTCTAAATCTAGCATTTATTGATGAACCGCGCGGCCACGATAGGCTGGTCTGCTGGGTAGAGTTCTGACCAGGATGTGGAAAATGGAGGCCCTCATGGAATGGGGGGGGTCGTCTGGCTTGTTGCAAGGCTCTGCTGGGGTGGCGGGCCAGAGCTAGAACCCGACATGCCTCCTGGGTGCCTTGTGAGTGGCTGGGCACAGGGAGAGCCAGTAGCAGCTCTACCCCATGTCTGTGAGTCTCTCACAGACTGTGCATCTTAGTACAATGGGCAAGGCACTTGCCTCGCATGCAGATTCAATCCCCCTGCATCCCACATGGTCCCCATGCACCACCAGGGAGGAATACATGAGCACAGAGCCAGAAGTAACCCTGAGCATTGCTAGGTGTGACCTACCCCTCCCGGCAACAAACAATAAGAACAAAAACCTGTGCACCTTGCACACAAATGTCCATAGTAGCATTAGTCACAGAAGCAATCCAGATAAGAATTTTTTTTTTTAATCTGGGGATCTCTACAACAGAATACTGTGAATAGAACAAGCTACCGACAGAGCCTGCATTATGAATAAACCTCAGAGCAATAGGGCATTTGTCTTGCATGTGGCCAACCCAGGTTCAATCCAGAAACCCATAGGAGCCCCCAAACCCTGTCCTATTAAGCAGAGAATAAGAGTAAGCACTCCCCCAAAAAAAAAAAAAAAAATTAAAAAGCAAAGTGAGAAAAGAAACCACTTATGGAAAACTGCAGTGTGATTGTTGCACTTAAATTGACTAACATTTATAGACCTGAACATTTCAAGTAAATAAATCTTATGAATATAAATATATACGGGGCCGGAGCGAAGCCCAGCGGTAGGGCGTTTGCCTTGCACGTGGCCGGCCTGGCCTGGGTCGAGCCGCGCCCCATATGGTCCCCTGAGCACCACCAGGGGTAATTCCTGAGTGCAGAGCCAGGAGTAACCCCTGAGCATTGCCGGGTGTGACCCAAAAAAGCAAAAAATAAAAAAAAAAAAAAAAAAATAAATATATACGTGAACTCAGACTGTTTCAGTCCTAGCGTCCCTCAGTCCCACTCTTCTTTAAGATAAGAGTGCAACATAAAAGACGGGTGAGAGGGGCCGGAGGCGATAGCACAGCAGGTAGGGCGTTTGCCCATGCCGGCCCGGGTTCAATCCCTAGCATCCCATATGGTCCCCCCGAGCACCGCCAGGAGTAATTCCTGAGTGCAGAGCCAGGAGTAACCCCTGAGCATCGCCGGGTGTGACCCAAAAGAAAAAAAAAAAAAAGGATGGGTGAGAGCAGCGCAGGCCTAGCACTGCCACGGACCAGTCTGATCCCTGGTACCACCTGCACCAGCACTGCCACGGTAGCACTGGATCCACTGCTGCCAGGCCTGAGCAGCAGCATCGTGTCTAGTTGGTGGTGAGGCTGCTGTGTGCTACCAGAGGACCCTAGGTCTCCTTAGCACCATTTGGGAGGCTCCCCTCACCAAAAAAAAAAAAAAAAATAAATATATATATATATATATATATATATATATATATATATAGAGAGAGAGAGAGAGAGAGAGAGAGAGAGAGGCAAGAGAGATATACCAGATTAAGTCCTATGAGTGGTCAAACTGGATCCAAACTCCAGTACCCCATATGGTTTCCCCAGAGCCCTCCCCTGGGAGTAATCCCTTAGTAAGAACCAGGACCAAATCCTACGCACTGCTGGATGTGGTCCCTAGCCCCAAAAAGTCAAAGGCAACCCCCAAAAAAAAAATAACTCCTGGGGCGGGGGCAGGGGGGGGGCGTTTGCTTTGGCGGCGGCGCCCGGCCTGGGTCGCCGGCATCCCATAGGTCCCCGACACCGCCAGGGAACTCCTGAGTGCGAGCCAGGAGAAACCCCTGACTTCGGTGTGCCAAAAGCAAAAAAAAAAAAACTAACTCCTTATCATTTTTAAACTTCAAAGAGAGAAAGAGAGGAGCTGGAGAGACGGCGCTGCATGCATGCTTCGCATGAAGCTGGCCCACGTTCAATCACCAACACCCCATATGTCCCCCGAAGCCCATCAGGAGAAAAGTTTCAGCACAATCAGGACTCAGCCTCAGTGCTGCCAAGGATGACCACAAAACTGAAACAAAAACAAACAAAATTATTAAAGAAAAAAAAAAAAGAAAACCAGAAAAATAGTGGCCAGAGAGATAGTCCAGCGGGTAGGGCATTTGTCTTGCATCGGCAGACCCGGGTTCATCCCCGCATCCCATATGGTCCCCCGAGCACCACCAGGAGTAATTCTTGAGCAAAGAGCCAGGAAGCCAGGAAAAACCCCTGAGCATTGGTGGGTGTAACCAAAAAAAAAAAAAAAAAAGAGTTGAGTTCACGCAGGAGAGGCAGGTTTGAATTGAATCCCAGCACCCTGGGTCCCCTGAGCACGAGTCTGAAGCAGCTCCCGAGATAAATAAGAAAGTAAAGCTGTTACCATGTAGCTCTGAGAACAAGACCAGAAAAACATAAAAAAGGGGCTGACCGCTCAGGTCTGCTCCTCGTACCTGTTGAGTCTTTCCAGGACAGAGTCATCAGCTAGCGAAATCTCATCCATGAGGAAGAAGCCATCTTCCTTCATGGCAAGAACCAGGGGCCCATCATGCCACTCAAACAGTCTGGACGAGTCCGCTTCTTCCTACAATGTGGAAAGTGGGGGTCAAACGCAAGGGTGATGGCTCACGAATAAACATTCTAATAGCGAGCTGGTGCCCGTCAGGGTTAAGTAGTGCTAATACAGAAACGGTCTGACAACAAGGCTCAGGCGCGGCAGGATCACTCATAAAGGCCCTTAGGGAACAGAGAAAAAATTTGAGCTACGACATACAGCCAGACTCAGCGACTACGCCAAAGAGGCTTTTTAGAGAGCCTGGACTGGGGCCACCTCCCCCCTCCTCAGCTCCCTCCACAAAGGCCTGGCAGACCCACCCAGAACTGCTGCTGGAGCTCCGGCCGGATACCAGGTGCAGGGTGGAGTCTCTGCCTGCCCGCTCTGTGCTAGACTGATGGGGCCTTTGGAGTGGGGGCAGGTTTTTGCCCTTTGTCCTGTCCTCTGCCAGGCTCCCAGAAGTCAGAAAACCTCGCGCAACACAACCACAGTCATCCTCTGGTACGGACTCCACAGCTGGACACAGCCAGATCTCCATGACACTTGGGCTTTATCTCAAAATCTGGTATACCACAAACGGGTAGGAGTCATGGGCTAGGTAAGACAGAGTAGGGAATAGTGTGCTGATAATCATTGAAAACGACAATACCATCCGAGAACTGAGCTTTGAATATAGGCAAAAAGATACCCATGATAACCTCTAAATGTATGTATTACAATCCACAATGTGTAAGAAAGGAAAGCGAGAAGGGGGAAGAGAGAGAGAGAGAGAGAGAGAGAGAGAGAGAGAGAGAGAGAGAGAGAGAGAGAGAGACAGACAGAGAGAGAGACAGAGAGAGAGAGGAGATAAAGAATCTGTCATGGAGGCAGGATGGCAGAGGGAAGTGGGGACAATGGTGGTGGGAAACGGCCATTGGTGGAGGGATGGATGCTGGAACACTGTATGACTGAATTCAAACATGAACACCTTGTAATTGTATATCTCATGGTGGTATAATAAAATATTAAAAAAAAGAGACATACAGCCAGAGAGGCCAAAGCAAGAGTACAGCGGGTAAGGCTCTTGCCTGGCACGTGACTGACTGGGGTTCAATCCCTGGCAGCCCATGTGGCCCCTCGACCTTCACCAGGAATGACCCCTGACAGCAGAGCCAAGAGTAAGACCTGAGCACCACTGGGTATGACACAAGAACAAAGAACAAAAAAAGACAGATGGCCGTCAAACATGGGCCACCAATACAATCCACACCAAATTCATACACAGTCAACTTGAGCTCTTTCAATGAAGAAACACACCACTGTTCGCTCATGGACAAACCTTGTCTTTGGATTTCTGTCTAACCGGCCGCAGACCCCCAAGAAGTCTGACGTCTCCATGTGCAGGTGGCAGTTAACCGAGTATAACTTCTGATTTGCCAAGGCTGCAAATACTTGACAAATAGTAGTTTTTCCCCGCACCTGTCAAAGAGATACACTGGCTTGACAAGGAGTAGGGAGTTCCAGACACAGAGCCACAGAGTACCCCAAAGTCAGTACCGCAGAGGGACAGTACTGAACAATGCAGCAACTCCGGCCCCAGGCTCATGGCATCCTGCTCCCAAACACAAGCTCCTCCTTTTTCTTACCCAGAATGATAAGATTCTGACAAATTCCATACCTTCCCATGTCTATCAACAACCTTCCTAAGGAGGAAGGATTGCATCCTTATAGGCTGTAAAGAGAAACTAACTCATCTACTACTATCCTCTAACATTAAAGGCTGTTAAGACAATTTAATAGGGACTCCGGGTTATAGACCAGCAGAATGCCCGCCTAACAGGCCCGAGGTCCTGCACTCAAGAGAGAGCAAATGATAGGTATCTTCTTCTGAAGAAAAGAAAAAAAGAGGAAAGCAGAGAGGAAGAAGACTTTTCTTGATGAGTCATTCAGCCATAACTCAATAAGCCTACGAGTGACTTGAAGTGTTCAACCCTCACACGGAGATCCTGTCCCTGAACTTTACCCAGTGTCTCCAACCAGCAGCACCGCTTCACCAAACTCCAAGGCCCTTCCCACCAGCACTGCCAGCCTCTGCATGCTCTTGGTCCACACAATGTGGCTGAACTTAGAGTCCAATGAGGATATCTGAGTAGAAAATTTACCTAAAAAGAGGGAGGAGAAAAAAATACATATATACATACAGAAATGTATTTTTTTAGATTCTAATAGGAGTACACATTAATACATTCTTTAGATAGTATGGCATACTCACTCAGCAATTTTAAGACATTTTCTTTGGAGAAGAGAGATTGAGGACAAACTTTTTTTTTGAAATGTTTTTCAAGGACACTCTGAATCACATCAACCTCCTCCTGCTTCCTGACTCGGCCTGCCAAAAGCATAAAACCTAAAAAAACAAAAAGGAGAGAAAAAGAGGAGCCATGAGGTGCCTGTACCACCAGATAATGAGAACATGGAATGATAGCAACCTTCAGATGCTGCAGCAGAGCGGAAACCTGGAGACGAGCTTCGGAAAATAGGGAAGAGCACATTACATCGATCCATATCCCAGGAACTTCCCAGCAATGTGACTTCCAGGTAAATTCAAACAAAATAGCACATGTCTGGGGCCAGAGCGATAGCACAGTGGGTAGGGCGTTTGCCTTGCACACGGCTGATCCAGGATTGATCCCTAGCATCCCATATGGTTCCCAGAGCACTGCCAGGAGTCATTCCTGAGTGAGGATCCAGGAGTAACCCCTGAGCATTGCCAGGTATGACCCAAAAAACAAAAAAAAAATTAAATTTTTTTAAAAAGTACATATCTGTACCCAAAAGCACATAAAAGAACATCTAGAGAATTTTATTCATAGTAGATGAAAAGTACAGAAGATCCAAATATGATCAATGAGGAAGAACGATAAATTGTCGTGTCTTTAAATAGTGTGTTAAAACACATCACAGAAAAAAGAATGTCATGTGATTCACAAAAGCGCATCTGAATCTCATACTGGATTAAGTGAAAAGAGAGCTCAAAGAGCAGACCTGGCATTATAAAGCTCTAGGGCACTGCAATCACTCCACAAAGACAGAGCAGAGGTCACAAGCAGGTCAACAGGAGGAGGGGAGAGACTGAACTCAGATCGGTAAGC
This sequence comes from Cryptotis parvus, assembly GCA_021461705.1. Taxonomy (NCBI): domain Eukaryota; kingdom Metazoa; phylum Chordata; class Mammalia; order Eulipotyphla; family Soricidae; genus Cryptotis; species Cryptotis parvus. The sequence goes on along the minus strand of JAJIBD010010006.1, from coordinate 5,453 downwards.
AAATGCCCCCTCACTGTACTATCGCTCCTGGCCCCTCATTAAAAACTTTCAAACATGGGCCCAGAGCGATAGCCCAGTGGGTAGGGCGTTTGCCTTGCATGCGGCCGGCTCATGCCAGCCCGGGTTCAATCCCTGGCATCCCATATGGTCCACCAAGCACCGCCAGGAGTAATTCCTGAGTGCAGAGCCAGGAGTAACCCCTGAGAATTGCCGGGGTGTGACCCAAAAAACAAAAAAAAAAAAAAAAAACTTTCAAACAAAACATTCTGTAACGTTTCCTATCCTCTAGAGGAACACATAAATATTTCCCAAGAATTAAAAAAATAGGGCCAGAGTGATAGGAAAGTGAGGAGGGTGTTTGCCTTGCACATGGCCGACCCGGGGTTCAATTCCCAGCATTCCATATGGCACCCTGAGCACTGCCAGGAGTAATTCCTGAGTACAGAGCCAGGAGCAACCCCTGATCATCCCAGTGTGACCCAAAATGAAAAAGAAAAGAAGAGAGAAATACAGAGACAGAGAAAGAGAGAAAGAGAAAGAAATGATGCTTGTTATAGGGGCAGGCTAGGGTGGGTGGGAGTGTTTGGACATTGGTGGTGGGAATGGGGCACTGGTGGAGGGCTGGGTGCTGGAACACTGTACGACAGAGACCCAATTATAAACATCCTTGTAATTGTGTATCTCACGGTGGTATAATGAAAAAAATGTTTTCCAAAAAGGAACATTAGATTAAAAACATACCGTCGTTGGCTAAATGCTGCAGCCAGTCATACTCCTTCTCCATCTGAACAGTCAATCTGTATCTTTCGGCCCATCGAAACAGATCACGAAGCGTGATGAAGCCCTGCTTTCCAGCAAACACCGACGAACCCGGCGATAAGACTATTCAAAGCAGCAAGAGCAAAGAAAGGGGGCAATGGCAACATATACCTCAAATTCTTAAAAAATTTCAGCTCCCATTAAAATGTTATTTCATTGGATATTTAACATCAACATCTGAGGAAATGTTCATGCTCATGTATAAGATGAAAAATGATCATCTATACTATATGTACCACGTAGAGATTATAAACAATAGAAACGGTGGCAAACAAACAGGAAGATTGGTCCTATGATGTGGAATATAGTTTAAGGAAGTTATTACTGGCTTTTCTGAAAGTAATTTGAAGGGCCAGAGTGATAGTACAATAGGTAAGGTGTTTGCCTTGCACACGGCTACCCTGAGCCGGACCAGGAGTAATTCGTAAGAGCACAGGCAGGACTAAACCTGGAGCTCCTCTGGGTGTGGCCCCAAACAATCTGAGAACACATTTCTGGTCAAGAATACTTTTTACTGGGGCCAGGGCGATAGCACAGTGGGTAGGGCATTTGCCTAGCATGCGGTCGACCTGGGTCTGATCTCCGGCATCCCATATGGTCCCCTGAGCACCGCCAGGAGTAGTTCTTGAGTACAGAGCCAGGAGGAACCCCTGAGCATTGTCAGATGTGACCCAAAAGGAAAAAATAAAAATACTCTTTACCCCATTATGGGATAGTTTTAACAAGCAGTTTCACGGGCCAACATATATGCATGCTATGTGTGCAGGAAGTCCAGGCTCCACCACTGGCACCACACAGTACCCCGAGCACTTCCAAGAGTGACCCTCAAGCACAGAGCAAGAAACAGCCTTCAGCACAGCCAGGTGTGGCTCCCAAACAAACATAAACCTTCCAAAGTTGTAGTTTTGCAATTGACAAGAGTTATATTGGAAGAGTTTCCTCCGCTATATCCAAAGAACTACATCCATTAAAAAAACAAAACTTGGGGCCGGAGCAATAGCCCAGCGGGTAGGGCATTTGCCTTGAGCAGCGGCCGGCCTGTGCTGGCCGGGTTCGATCCTCGGCATCCCATATGGTCCCCTGAGCACCGCCAGGAGTAATTCCTGAGTGCAGAGCCAGGAGTAACCCCTGAGCATTGCTGGGTGTGACCCAAAAAGCCCAAAAAAAAAAAAAAAAAAAAAAACTTATATCTTTCAATGTGAAACTCATGGGTAAACAGAAAGTTGTATTATCTACAAATAAGGAACTTCCATCTTACAAAGTGCCATCCTCCCCCCAAAAAAAAAACCCACAAAATATATATAATATAAAACAAAACACAGAAAGTAGATACTACTGGATGCATTTTAAAACAAAGAGAGAAGAGAAGGGCCTGCCATAAGGAGGGTGGGTGTGGTGGGAGGGAAACTGGGGACACTGGTGTTGGGAAATGTGCACTGGTGGAGGGATGGGTGCTGGAACAGCGAATGACTGAGACTCAATCATGAACAGCTCTGTAATGGCCTGTCTCACGGTGATTCAAATAAAAAAAAAAATCCATATTCTTACTCTTCAGGGTGTGTGTGTGTGTGGGGGTAAGGGGGAGTTTCCAGGGCAAATGGATGGACTGCTGCTTCTACCCAAACCAACTGAGAAATCTTGATCCACAAATCAGGTCAACACTTCTCGCTTGAAATAAAGCGCTAGAGATGCAATACCTGAAGGTCTAGCATGACTTTCACCAACTTGCTGCAATAGGAGGGTGGCAAACTACATCGCTTGTGCAAGATAGTCTCCAGCTCAGAGCTTGGCAGTTCATCAAAGTGCAGCTCCACAAACCGATTCCCTGAAAGCTCGAGAAAGCGCCTAGGAAACATGCAGGGAAAACTTGCTAGTTAACAGCCTTTTCAGCAAGCTTCAGCTAACGAAGACTGCCTGCTATTCGCAACAGAAAGGAGACCCTGTGATGTATGTGCGAACAGCCTGATCAGGACTAGAGTGACAGTACAGTAGTAGGGCATTTGCCCTGCTTGCGGCCAACCCGGGATGGAAACCCAGCATCCCCAACAGTCAGTCCCTGAACACCACCAGTAATAATTCCTGAGTACAGAGTCAGGAGTAACCCCTGAGCAACCCAAAGTCAAAAACTAACAAAAAACCCAGCATGGTCATACTTAGGATGACTAATTACTAGGTGAAGCAACAACTGGAATTAAGGAGGCAAATGCTACACACCTTTCTGCCTCCATAAAGCCCTGGAGGATTCTGAGTGGCAAAGAGCATGAACCGGGGGTGTGCTTTAACAACTTCCTGTGTTTCTGTTATGAGCAATTCGCGGTTATCATCCAACAGTCTGTTCAGGGCCTCCAATACATCAGTAGGAGCCAAATTTAATTCATCTAAGATAATCCAGTAGCCCTTCCTCATGGCATCAATGAGAACACCTTGTAGGAAATAAACACTGAGAATTAGTGTATGAAACAGTCCCCCATTTTTTGTAATTACATTCTATAAATTGTTGATTACTTTCTGCAGCTAGTCTTGCCTCCAAACTGGCAACATCGATTTTCAATATAAACAGCCCCTTTCATTTCTTCCTTAGGAGTAGTGCAGTGCCAACAAATGCAAATTTCCAGCTTATTATTACATCTTCCCCTATGTAGTCTTAATTTTATTTATATCATATACTCCCATATTTACTCTGAAATTTCTTCTATTGAATACTCATCCTAGGAAGTTGAAATAGTTGAAATAGCTTGTTTTCAAAACTTGGACCCAAATGCTGGGGCAGAGCAATAGCACAGTGGGTAGGGCATTTGCCTTGCACACAGTCAACTGGATTCAATCCTGGCATCCCATACAGTCCCCGAACACCACCAGAAGTAATTCCCAGGAATAATTCCTAATGGCACAGTGGGAGGGCGTTTGCCTTGCACCACGGCTGACCCGGGTTCTATCCCTGTCATCCCATATGGTCCCTCCGTATGTCAATTACTCCTAGCAGAAATTGCTACTGCCAGGAGTAATTTCTGAGTGAAAGAGCCAGGAGTAACCCCTGAGTATCGCTGGGTGTGACCACCCCCCACCAAAAAAAAAAAAAAAAAAAAAAAAATTCCTGAGTGCATAGCCAGAAGTAATTCCTGATACAGGCAAAAAAATACACATGACAACCCTTTAATGTATGTTCTGTAATCCATAGTCTGGAAGGGAAGGAAAGGAGAAAGAGAAAGAAGGAAAGAAATAAAGAACCTGCCATGGAGGCGGGCTGGGGAGGGGGAGGGGGGGAGGGAATCGGGGACGCTGGTGGTGGGAGATGGGCACTGGTGGAGGGATGAGTGCCGGAAAACTGTATGAACAAAACCCCAAATGTGAACTTTTTAATTGTATATTTTGTAGTTGCGGTAAGCCCCGGTCCCCGACAGTTGTATATCTCATGGTGGTATAATAAAAATACTTAAAAAAAAAGAAGTAACACCTGAGCTCCACCAGGTATGACCTAAATCCCCTGACTCACCCCCTTCACATACAAAGAAACCCCTTGGTCCCACCTCTTTCAATAGAGCCAAAGGAATTCACAGAACCCAAAGGAACCCAATAGCCTCTTACCGTTCTGCACACCAGCTATTAAAGTAGAAGTCACTGTACTTCACCTGGAGAGCTGGTAGATTATTTGAGGAAAAGATGCAGATCAACATCTACATGCGTGGAATGGATTCATGACCTTACCTTCTTTAAATGCAAGCTTCCCTGAAGAGTCGGATGAATAACAACCAATGTACTCTTGAATATCTGTGTGTTCATGGTTGTTGATTCGTACACAGTGGTTACCAGTAGCTGCAGCTAGCCAACGGATCAGGCTTGTTTTCCCAACAGATGTCTCTCCCTGAATCAGTACTGGATACGTTCTTCAGAACACCCAAGAAGGACAATTTTAAAAAAGAAAGAAATCACAAGTAATTCAAGTACTATTTCAAAGAATGAATATCAGATCCTGACAAAAAGCATTTCTATGGACCTCTAAGTGAACAGATGCTTCTTACACTGGATGAAACAGATCCTCAGAAAAATCAGGAAAAGTAATTCTAAACTCTTTCACATGAGGAAAGCGGAGTATTATTTTTAGTAGCAGATAACGGTTGGTGAGCTATAGCAAAATACCTTTCCATACTGATCAAATCAATAGTATGCACATTGGTTCCACCATCAGTGTGACTGCCAAAAATGCTCAGTATCTGAAAAGCCGTAGTACCAACTTTACATTGCAACTATTCATTTAGTTAATGAATAACAAAAAGCTCCTCAAAACTTAAGAATCTGACACTAAAAACATCACTAGCATCCAAAGCCAGGTAAAAAATAGATCACGAGGTCTTGCCAATGGGTGGAATCAACCGCAAGTGTGTGGGAGTCAGAGGTTAGGTAAGACAGAGAAGGGAATAGTGTGCTAATAATCATTGGATATGGTAAGACCAGTCTAGAACTGAAGCATCGAATGTAGACAAAGGGATACACATGATAACCTCTAAAATGTATATATTGCAAGCCACAATGTGTAAGAGAAGGAAGAGAGAGAGAGAGAGAGAGAGAGAGAGAGAGAGAGAGAGAGAGAGAGAGAGAGAGAGAGAGAGAGAGAGAGAGAGAGAGAGAGAGAGAGA
>JAJIBD010010005.1:0-16521 GCA_021461705.1 Cryptotis parvus | reverse complement strand
GGGAGGAGGGGAGAAGAGCTTCATAGGAAGCACTTTCAGGAATCTAGACAAGGATCGTGGAAAGAGGTGAGAGTGGAAAGAGGTGAGAGGTACTTGAGATGTGGAAGGGCAGCTTTAGACAGGTACTTTATACTGAGTGTCAGAGAAAGGTGACAAACCCATTTCACAGATGTCTGACTTGTGAAGCTGTGTAGATAATGTTCTTAGGACAAGATTGTAGGATGGGCAAATCGCAGGTCTGTTACAGATGTTGGTGAGACTGAGGAGGTCAGCTATAGACAAAATCAGATTAAAGATAAATACTCATTGTGAGAGAAAAAGCAGGAAACCTCAGATAGAACCACGAAAAACAATATACCTGTTCAAGGACAGGTTAGAAGAGAACCCAAAGGAGGAACCCCAGAGGCAGCAAGAGAATCTGGGGAAGTAGACCCCAAAAGTCAAGATGCAAGGAAATAAAGTCAGAAAAGGATCCACTGGTTTTCTTGAGCAAAGAGATCACTGATGATCTTGGCACTGAAAATTTATGAGGAGTTTGAGCTGGTTGGAAGAGAAGCCACATTGCAGTGGGTTGATAAGTCAGTAAAATGAGAAAATGGAAAATGAAGAGTGAAGACAATTTCTCTCAAGAAACAGGGAAGGAATACTTGAGAATGGGGATGAAAAGAAAGAACAAGTGTTTTAAGAGGGAAAAACATCTACAAGTTTTCTTTCTTTTATTAAAATTTAATTTCATTTTAGACACCATGATTTACAATATTGATAATAGAAATGTTCCTTGCATAAAACATTCCAGCATTAAATCTCTGCTAGGGTGTCTGCATGTCTCCACCAGGGTCTTTCCCTCACCCAGTCCTGTCCTTCTCCTGTCCACAAGTTGCGGTAATATACTTCCTACAAAAGGCTAGTGCCCAGTTTCTGTTGCCTTTGGAAATTTGTTATTTCTTACTATGGTTCTTTATATCACACATTCGAGGAAGATCATTCAGTATCTGTCCCTTTCCTTCTGACTAACTTTATTCAGTATGACATTCTCCAGATCCATCCACATATGAGCAAATTGCACAATTTCATATTTTCTTATAGTTGAGTAGTATTCCATTGTTCATATATACCATAAGTTCTTTATCCATTCATTTGTTCTCAGACACTTGGGCTCTAACTTGATTTGGTTTGCTGTGAATAGTGCTTCAATAGATAGGGGGACAAATGTATTTTCTAAATAGATATTTTGGGTCCTTGGGGTAGAATTTAGAATTTGGCCAGAAATAGAACTTCTGGACCATAGGAAAGTTCAATTCCTACATTTTTTTGAAAAGTGTCCATATTATTTTTTCACAAAAAGTTGAACCAGAATGGTAGCATTCCCACTGGAAATAAATGAGGGACCCTTTTTCTCGTTGTTCATGCCAACACTGATTGCTTTTGTTCTTTGGGATGTGTGCCAGTCTCATTCCTGTGAAATGCTATCAGATTGTTGTTTGATTTGCATCTCCCCAATGATAAGTGATAGAGAAAATTTTCTCCTCTCTCTCTACTTTCTCCCCCTCAAGAGGGGAACTAAGAGCCCAAGGATACATTGGGAAATGCCCAGTAGAATTGGAGCAAGTGTAGATCTGAGAGGAAGAGGGGAGTAAGCCATAGACTCGTTGGGGAAGGAAGAGTCTCAGTCTGGGTGGAGAAATGGGCCCGAGGTGTATTGGGGTAAGAGGGAGGTTCCTCTTTTTACTAATACCAGGAGGACAGGAAGGAGTTTAGGGTTTGGATCCAGGCCTTATGAAGTCATCACATCACTTTTTCTACCTCATCTAGATATTTTTGCCTTGCACATGTTCCTCCCCGTCTGTGGCTAGAAGGAACTTTTCTCCACTTTAGTGCATTTGCTCAGTGTTTTCCTCTTTTTATGTCGCATGCCCTTCATTCTATTTTTAAATGAAGAGGCAGTCCAGATGTTGTTGGACCTGTTGTGTGCATGCACAATTTGGGACAACCTATTTAAGAAAAAAAGTCTGCTAAAATATACTGCTTTGACAATTTAACAAAAACTTATGCAAATTGGAACATATTTTTTTCCCTAGCTTTCCTTAGGATCTGGAAAGGAATCCACCTAAGCCAGAGACCCTGAAAGTCAAATTTCTTCAACTTCTTGTTAGGTTCTCATTGATTCAAATGTTCAAACTTGACAGCAACAACAATGACAAAGCAAACCAACAAAGAAACCTCGCCCCCCAAAAAATTTTTTTTCCATGAAACTTCTCCAAATAGAAGGATGTAAGAAGTTTGGTTTCCTAATTTGTATAATGCACAAGAGGATCTATCTCCTTTCTTGGAGATTAAATAAGATAACACACGAGAACCTGGCATAGTTCCTTTCCCATAATAGTGTTTATTAAATTATTTTTGAGGCAACAATAAAATATGAATCAAGCTCCTTTGTCTCACCTATCACTTTAACCTGCATGCTAGTTATTTGTAAGCTAATTTCCCTTTCTATTAGTCCTTTATCATGCGTATCCATATTTCTTGCATATATCAGGCATTCAGTGTAGTACTGAGGGAATGAGTGAATGAAGTCTGATATATGAATCATTTCTCAAACACTTCATTAGGAGAATTGCTTGTAACTCCATTTCAGTCAGCTTTTCAGTTGAAACTTTCAGTTTTGGTAACTATATTGGTTATAAGTTAACAAAAGAACAGAAGGCTAGAGTTGTCAAGGCAGATAAGACACATTTGGCTGAGGAAGTAGAATATGGGAAGATAGGCCTCAAAACATAAACCAAATTTCAGAGTTTAGTGGTTATCAACTAAAATTGGAGTATTTGAGACATATCACTATTGTGCATTGCTTGAACTAAACATGATAAATCAGAGACCACAAACTAGAAAAAAAAATCTGTCTAAGGCAATGGAGAGAGCAATGTCTAATAAATCTGTAGTATAATATTGGTAGATTTCTTACTTTATTTATTTTGCATATATCACTGCTTAGGGAAAAGAATTTATACCCATGAATTACCTGTCTGGGGAAAGTGTCTTTTTGGTCTGCTTTTTTAAAGAGACACTAGAAAGATTAAATTAAGAAAAATATACTGGTGTGTTTATGAAACAGTAAATAAGGCATACTTGTATTTTATTATTGTTATTTCTATTAACTCACTGGCCTCAACTTTCTTCATTTGCTTCTAAAGGCTGGTCTTATCCTTCCTCTCTCTTTTCCTGTATCCTTTTCTATATCCCACAAATTTTACTGAAGAATCCTCAGTCCCCACCCAAATGTATGGAGTTATTCTAGGGTTTATTGTTCCATGACCAGGGTCCCCCATTCACACATGTACCTGTCAGCTTTAGAGAAAATGAGGCTATAGATGATGTCCAAGTTACTTTTATCCCTTAGTTCTAAAAACAATTCCTGGAATATATTAGGAACTCAACAAATTTTTGTTGGGTAGAAAATGCCTTTAGATGACGGAAAATAGCTGATAGTTGTATGACCTTTTTTAAAAAAGAATGTATTGAATTATATTTTGGTACCATGGACCAGAATCCAAAGCATTATATGTGCAAAGAAAGAATTAATTAAAAAAAGTAAAATCATGAGCTGTCATAACTTGCCCCAGTATTCACTAGCTCATACCAAGTATGACCTTCAAAAAGGGAGGCAAGTTTAGTTCCCCAGTACCACCCTCCCACTCACCCATAAGAAAACATTAGGAAATCTAGTTCGCAACTACTCCATATTCCTCTACATATCTAGAAAAAATGGCCAGTTTCCTTCTGGAAAGCATAATATTCCTCTTTTGATGTAATTTCTAAACATTGCTTAGTAGAATATTGAGTGAGGGTAGCTCTTTGTAGTAGGACAAATCCAAGTAACATATCAAAGGAAATGAGTTTAAACCCATACAATCTGTCTACAATTCTTGACGTTTTGGAGACTCAATTCCACTTGTGTTAAAAAAAAAAGAATATTGTCCTGACTTCCTGTTATAGTGTTATGTTTAGATCAATAGATAATGTTATAATATGTGTACTAGTATCACTGTATCATTGTCTTCCCATTGTTCATCGATTTGCTCGAGTGGGCACTAGTAACATCTCCATTAGTTCGTCCTGTCACAAGCAAGTGCAACCCAAGGGCATCTAGTTGTTACAGGAACAGGAGGAGCCCGAAACCATTCTTCAGGTTATGGAACTGAGGTCCATAATAGTTACTAGTCTTTGGCATAAAAAGTAAATAAAACACAGTAGCTTGCCAGACTTTACCATGTAGGTGGTATAGTCTCAGTAGAAGGCTCTCAACTCGAGCATTTACTGATGAAACTTAAAGGGGGAAGATCAAGTTTTCTCTTGGATGGAGCTCTGAGGAACAATGGAGTCTGGATGTTGAGAATGGCTAACTGCATGATGTGTGGTTTGCTCTGGCTTCTTGCCAGGCTCACTGGTATCAGTTAAAACATGTCTATAACTGTTTAGTATGTATAAATGTGAAAGAAATTGGGAAGAACCTTATGCAAAATTCAGTATCCTATAAAAACATCACGCAGCCAAAGGCGGCCGCATGCTGAGGGACTTGTGAGTCTGGCATGGGTGGGTCTCTCTCTTCCGGGGCAACTGGCATGGAAGCGGAGGAAAGGGCAGGGCCCCAAACTCCACTTTGAGTCCAGCCAGCACGGTCTCTCCCCGCTCATGAGAGCAAACCCTTGGAGCAATGTTGGACTTGGCCAGGGGATGGCCGAGCCCCTTACTGGGAGGGTAGCTCCATAGATTGCTTCCACAACTAGTATAACACATAACAATAATATATAAGATTAAAATGGAATGCTAGAATTGTGCACCCATTTTCTCTCAAGGAAACACTTTTTAGACAAGTCTTGTTACACACAAAAAGATAGTTATTGATAAGCTATTAGTAAAAGATAAACCATAAATTAAAGGTAATACTTGGAGAACATAGAGGTTTAGGGGTTAGATGTTTGATAATTCTTGTCAAGTGTATTATTATAAGACCACTTTTGTGGAAGAATGAGAGATACATAATAGAACAAATAACTTGGGGCTCCACTCCTTACAACAGCGAACCTAATCCTAGAATGTGAAGATGTCCAGCTACAGATTATTAGATAAATTTGTGGCATGTATACACAATGGAATACTATGCAACAATAAGAAAGGATGAAATATTCCAGTTTGCTACAACTGGGTTGGAAATAGAAGGCATCATATTAAGTCACAGGGAGAAGAAAAAGGTACCAAATAATCTCACTTACCTGTAGTATATGAAGACAAATATAAGATAATGGAAAGTATTTAACAAAGACAAAACCTTTACCGTTGAATAAAAAATGGGTTCTCTCCCCAAAACTCTTAGAAACAATAGATATGTATAGTAGAGTGGCAGGGTACAAAATCAATACCCAAAAGTTGGTGGCTTTCATATACATAAATAATGAAAGAGAAGAAAGGGATATTAAGAAATCCATTTAATTCACAATTATACCACAGAAAATCAAATGCCTAGGAATCAGCTTAACCAAGTATGTAAAGGACCTATATAAAGAGAACTACACGACACTGCTTCAAGAAATAAAAGAGTACACAAGGAAATGGAAACACATTCCATGCTCATGGATGGGGAGAATTAACATTGTCAAGATGGTAATACTCCCTAGAGCTTTGTACAGATTCAATGTGGTTCCTATAAGGATACCCATGACATTCTTTAAAGAAATTCAATAAACCCCCACGGATAGCTAAAGCAATCCTTGGGAAAAAGAAGATGGGAGGCATCACCTTTCCCAACCTCAAACAGTACTACAAAGCAGCAGTAATAAAAACAGCTTGGTACTGGAATAAAAACAGACCTGTGAATCTATGGAACAGAGTTGAGTATCCTGACACCCACCCTCAAAGACATGATCAGTTAATCTTTGATAAAGGTGCAAAGAGTCCAAACTGGAGTAAGGAAAGCCTCTTCAACAAGTGGTGCTGGGAAAACTGGACATCTACATGTAAAAAAATGAATTTGGACTTGTGTCTAACACCTTGCACAAAAATTAGATCAAAATGGATTAAAGATCTCAATATCAGACCTGAATCCATAAAGTACATTGAAGAAAATATAGGAAAAACCCTCCACGACATTGAAGCTAAAGAAATCTTCAAAAGTGAAACACCATCAACAAAGCAACTAGAAGAAAAGATAAACATATGGGACTACATGAAACTAAAGAGCTTCTGCACCTCAAAAGAAACAGTGACTAAGATACAAAGGCAGTCCACAGAATGAGAAAGAATATTCACCTAATACCCATCTGATAAGAGGTTAATATCCAGGACATATCAGTCACTGGTACAGCTATATAGAAGAAAACAGTCAACCCTATAAAAAATGGGGGAGAAGAGATGAACAGAAACTTTGACAAGGAAGAAATTCAAATGGCCAAAAGGCATATGAAAAAAATACTCTGTATCACTGTATCACTGTCTTCCCGTTCATCATTGATTTGCTCGAGCGGGCCCCAGTAACATCTCCATATGTCCTGTCTCATGCTAGCAGAGCCCAAGGGCATCTGCTTGCTCCAGGAACATAAAGAGCCTCAAACCATTCCATCAGGTCATGGTAATGAGGTCTATAATCGTTACTGGTATCTGGCATATCAAATACGACACGGGTAGCTTGCCAGGCTCTGCTGTGCAGGTAGCACACTCTTGTAGTCATCTCTAAGTCCAAATCATATAATCACAACAAACACTCTTAAACCAGATATCTTAAATTACTTTCATTTCTTCATTCAGACTCATCATCACTAATCATCAGAGAGATGCAAATCAAAACAACAATGAGATATCACCTCACAACACAGAGACTGGCCCATATTCAAAAGGGTAAAAGCAACAAGTGCTGGCGTGGATGTGGGGAAAAGGGGAACTCTCATACATTGTTGGTGGGAATGTCGACTTGTACAACCTTTCTGGAAAACAACATTGACATTCCTCCAAAGACTAGAAATTGAGCTCCCTTTTGACCCAGCCATACCACTCCTGGGAATATTCCCTGGGAAGTCAAAAACACACAGCGGAAACACAATCCGCACTTTTATTTTCATAGCAGCACTATTCACAATAGCCAGAACCTGGAAACAACCAGTATGCCCGAGAACTGATGACTGGATAAAGAAACTGTGGTACATCTACACAATGGAATACTATACAGCTGTTAGGAAAAATGAAGTTATGAAATTTACTTATAAATAGATGGACATGGAAAGGATCATGTTGAGTGAAATTAGTCAGAAGGAAAGAGAGATACATAGAATGACTGCATTTATTTGCATGACATAAATATATCAGGTGGTCTTACCAAAAGTGGAAATTACCACAAACTTGAGAGAATCAGATGTTTGGTAAGACAGAGAAGGGAACATGTGTGAATAAATGTCAAAAGGGCTGATACCAACATAGAACTGAGCATTAAATACAGGCAAAAAAATGCAAATGATGGCTTCTAAGTGTATGTAATGCAACCCACAATGTGTAGGAGAAGAAAGAGAGAATGAGGGAGAAAGAAAAGAGATAAAGAACCTGCCATTTAGGCAGGCTATGGGAGGGGGAGGGAATTGGGGACATTGGTGGTGGGAAACGGGCACTGGTGGAGGGCGGGTGCTGGAACACTATATGACCGAAACCTCCAAACATGAACAACGTTGTAATTGTATATCTCACGGTGGTATAATAAAATGTTTAATAAAAAATAAAGAAAAGACATAAAGCAGAATTAATTCAAGTAGTCTGATAATGACAGGTGCTACTAAAATGGGTTTTCCACATGACAGAAACACTATCTGTACTTCGTTGTTCATCACTGCACTATTCATGATAGCTAGAATCTGGAAACAACCTAAGTGCCCGAGGACAGAGGACTGGCTAAAGAAACTGTGGTACATCTACACTATGGAATACTATGCAACTGTCAGAAAAGACAAAATTATGAAATTTACCTGCAAATGGATGGACATGGAGACTATCATGCTGAGTGAAATTAGTCAGAAGGAAAAGGACAAATATAGAATGACTGCATTCATTAATGGGATATAAATAGATACCAGTGTTTTACTAAGTGTGGGAAATGGTCACACTAGACTAAGTGTGGGAAATGTCAGACTAGAACTCACCATTGAATATACACAAAGAGGCTTAAATGATAAACTCTAAATATCTGCAGGGATAGCCACAATGTGTAAAAGAAGAGGGAGAGAGATGCAGAGACAGAGAAACAGTGAGAGAAAGAGAAGAAACGAGGGTACCTGCTATTGAGGCAGCCTGAGGTGGGCAGGAGGGGGTGTGGGTACATTGGTGGTGGGAATGGGGCACTGGTGGAGGGATGGGTGCTGGAATACTGTATTACCAAGAACCAATTATGAACACCTTTGTAATTGTATGTCTCACGGTGGTATAAAAAAAAAGAGGAAAAAAAAAGAAAACAAAAATTAAAAAAAAATAATAAAATGGGTTTTCATACACTAAAAAAAATGGGTCCTCAGCAGTGGGGAAGGTCAGACTAAAGGTGACACAGAGACAGCGCAGAAGCATCATGCACATGTTGGTATTGGTAATGTATAGTAAGTCTGTTCATCAAAATTATGCTAGGTGGGGCCGGAGCAATAGCCCAGCGGGTAGGGTGTTTGCCTTGCATGCGCCCGGCCCATGGTTCAATCCCCAGCATCCCATATGGTCCCCCGAGCACCACCAGGAGTAATTCCTGAGTGCAGAGCCAGGAGAAACCCCTGGGCATTGCCGGGTGTGACACAAAAAGGAAAAAAAAATATGCGAGGTGACACCATTTTAACCATTTTACCCTAAAAACTAAAAATAATAGTTAAAAATAAAATAATATTGTACTTATGGAATTATACCATAAGATATATTGACCCACTTGCATTTATTCAAAATAAAAAAATAAGGACATTAATTTGAAAGGAAATTTGCACTCTACCTTTGTAGCATTAATAATAATATAAAACCCTCCAAAATGAAAAAACACAGATGACTTAAATGCTCATTGACAGATGACCTCATTAAAAAAATCTATGGTATATATACTCAATGGAATACTACAGTACCATTTAAAAGTTGAAATTTGACCTTTTGGAACTACATGAGTAGCACTTGAGGTGATGATTATGCTAAAGTGAAAAAAAGGATTTGAAAGACAATTACCAGATGGTTCCACTCATCTATGAAGTTTGAATAATTAAAGCAAATGAACTGGAACCTCCAACAAGATTAACTTTTATCCTTAGTGAAAACTAGGGTAGTTATAAAGGGAGGGGAGGAATGGTTATTTCTGGTGATGGGTGTGGTAAGTATAAGTCACATTTAACTCCTGAAATACCATTGTATTGTAGACCACTGAACTTTTAAAATTCTCCCTCAAGCTTGTAAATTTACATCTCCATTTTATAAGAGAAAAATCTATTTCCTCTTTCATTCAGAAGCTTACACAGCAAAATACTCAAGGATTTCATCTCCTCATCTCTTATTCACTATGTTATTCTTCCACTTCTTCACAGATTTAGCTCTTAGATTAAAAACTATCCTGTCTGTGATTCCATATCCAATGAACACTTACCAGCCTACATTCATTCATAATGTCCACTCTTAGCTGAAAAGCTCTACTTCTCTGGTGATGTTCAGGACACCGTTCTCTCACAAGTCCTGTCCTATCATCTTCTTAGTCTCTGTGGAAGGGTCAAAGACATATGCATATTAAGATATTTACAAATTTAAACTCTACCTGTAAACATGACCTTATTTGAAAATATGATCCTTCCACATATAATCAAGTTAAGATGAATATAATCAAGTTAAGATGAGATGATCCTGGATTTGGGTGTGTTCTAATTCAGTTGCTGATATCCTATTATTAGAAGAACAAAATTGACACAGACCTATGCAGAAAGGAAAGATGGCCATGGGATGGAATAAGCAGATTTGAATCATTTCCGTAAGACTGAAAAAGCCAAGGATTGCTAGGAACCACCATAATTAGGAAGAGGTAAGGAAGGATACTCCTAGAGCTTTCCAAGAAAGTATACCCCTGCTAACACAGTGGTTTTGAGCTTCTGGCCTCCAGACTAGAGTACACTTTTGGTGTTAAGAGCTTGCAGAAATTTGCAGTGGCAACTTGAGGAAACTTGTCGTTGCTGTATGTGTTCTATATGAGATGGGAGATTTTCTTAAGTGACTTATTTCTCTCCAAACCCTTCTCCACATCCATGCTTCAGTTATTATTTCTTTTACCTGTACATCCTACCAATTTTTAAAGCTCAACTCATATCTGAGTTAAACACTGAGTTTTTCAAGGAAACTTTGACACAAGATGATGTCATTGGTCACCATATCTCATAGCACGCCTCACTCCCAATTATTTTTTGTGCTGTGCACTGCTGGTCCCTGCCTGAATGATTTCTCTGGCAATAGATATGTGTGGAGACAGTCTAGAATTTAGGAGAATTAACATCTCCAGGGCCACCCTCCAACAATATTGGATGAAAGTGACAAAACAAATCCCAGCTTCTTCACTACCAGTGACCTAGTATATACTCTGGAGAGCCCCAGCAGCTTAGGCCTTGGGATCACCTTGCGCTACACTGACTTTCCTTTCTGTCTCAAGTCTTCTGTCTCCAACTTCCTTTCTGGGTCACCTTCCAGACTGCTTGCATTTATATCTTTATCTCAGGGATTGCATTGGGGGAAATCTGAGATGCTATATCAAAATTAACAGTTGAGACAGGTTCTACAATTAGTGTTTTTAATTTCATGATGAGTCTTGACTGCACAGCCACCATAATAGTTTATAAGTACATATTTCTTTATGGTTCTGAAATAGGGGCAAGCAAACGACTTTGTTCTGGCCTACTCAAACCTGACTAATCACTTGCTTTTGAGCTATAACTGTTGGAGGACAGGTTTAGCTATTCTGGGAGTTTTGTTGTTTTGCCCACTCCCAGCTTAATCTATTTAAGTCAAGGTTCATTCTAATGAGACCTCTCTTCTATGTAAACACTGCTAGAGGGTGTGGCAGTTACAGAACTTATACATCTACTAAGACCTCTATGTTTTCTAGATTGGGCACAACTCCTCTTTTATACCCACTGCACCCAACGTGGGACAGTTAGAATTTACCAGGAGACTACCACCCTGGCTATGTTGAGACTATAGGAAGACTATAGGAAGGATCTTACTAGTTTGCTCTCAGCAGGCAAGTGTGACCCTTTCAGTACACGAGAACAAGATACTCAGAATCACCCTGGTGCAGATAATAATAAGGACCTTGTGGGTACCATCTAGATTACATGAAGCTCATGAAGTTAAGATGGTATTACTTTTATATCAGCCCTCTCTCTCTCTCTCTCTCTCTCTCTCTCTCTCTCTCTCTCCAGTGTTTTACATAAGAGATAATCTTGGTAGAAAGGGATTAGACCTTGGCATAACCTTTGTTTATACCTGCAATAGGGTGTGGGACTACACTCTGTTTAGAGTTCTTTGTTGACATGACCCTCCCGATTGGATTACGTTGGTGTATATAAGGGGCTGACTTGAGGCCTCTTCACCTTTTTTTACTTTTTACCTTTTGGGCCTTTTAGCTTTCGGCTTTTGGCTCCTGTGGCTTTTGGCTCCTCAGCCTTTGCGGCTTTTTGCTTTTGGCTTTTTGCTCTTTGGCCTTTTGCTCCTTCTTGGTAGGACTCAGCTCGGGTGAGATCCTTTCTCTTTGGTGGGAGACTTAGGCTCTTTTGTATGGTCTAAATTCAGACCAGAGCTAGAGTTTGTTCATTATATTGGATTGCTGTGGAAGAGCTTTTGTACTATTAAAAGCCATTGTTGGAACTGCACCGACTCATGAGTTTTCATCTGTTCTCCCGGCGCCCTCAAAGGTAGAAGAGAACTTCTGCCCTGACACTGTCGGGACCCCGGAGGCATTCCCTGACAATAACAGTAGAGGAAAGTAGTTTTAATAAAGACCCTATTTCATGAAAAGCTAGAATATTTACTGTCTGATCTTTTTCAAAAAAAAAAAACTTTTTAGAAAACATTTATTACTGGACTAAACTCTAAATTTTATCACTTAGTTTTGGCTACATAAGATCCACCCAAAATTTAAGCGCGTTTAGCAACTACTATTTATTTAGCTCACAATTCTTTGACTTGACTTGGTAGCTTTTCAAAAGTCTATTAAAGACTCTATAGTGTGTGCAGTCAGTTGGTAGGAGGCTGTAGATAATGGTCTCAAATGTCTTCACACACTCTTAGGAGACTCTATGCTATTGACCAGAGAGATTGCAGCAGTGGGATCATATGTTATGTAGTAGGCTAACGAGTACCTTTAGAGCATGATAGTAAGTAGCAAGAGGCTAAGAGCAGCCAGACAAGAAAATGCACAAGTATTGTTCAAGCAGTTTTATATGTATCATATTGACTAAAAACTCATGGTTCAAGCAATTCACATATTTAAGTTTTTCAGCATCAAAATGGGAAGGCATTTTGAGTGCATTGCAGAGAGGTGGATATAGAAAGTAAAAAAATAGGGGTATAATTATTTTTATAATTTACCATATAGATCCATTAAGGCCCAGATCCTTTGTGTATTTTCTTACTATTCTGTGTTGAACAGTAAAGCACAGTGCCTGATACAATAGGCACTAAATAAATGGTAAATAAGCAAGCTTCAACTTTTTAATAACAACTACTTTCTAATAAGTTTTATTCGGTTCTGCTTTAAATATTTCACATAAAATAGCTATTGCGTACCATAGAGGTAGATATCACCGGGACTATTTTTTTAGAGAAGATAACTAAAGATAACTAAAGGTTGGAATTAGTAATTTACCCTAGATAAAACAGAAAATGAAAGAGAAATCAGGAATTTAAAATTCGAAGCTTTATTTAAATACTTTGTATTGGATTATCCTTTGTTCACAGCCCTCTATCTCCTACTTGCCAGCCCTGGGTTTTGTATTGTAAGTGAAATGTTGTTTCACTTTCTCTTTCCTTTTTTGCATATTTTTATATTAGAGCAAAGGCACAAGAAGACACAAGAAGACAGCTAAGGTTATGCATTTGTGATATAGGAGTTAATTAACTGAAATATTTACTTCTGAGCATCTGTCATATTTCTTAACTTAAAACCTCAGCCCTTTGATTGATTCTGGTTCCTTACACTCCTAAAGAAGTCCTGTCACAGGACTTGTATGGATCCAGGGCAAGCCATGAGTTAGCTACTATGGCCTTGACATAGGATGGATTAAGAGTCATAAACAGCATAATAGCAAGGTCATGGAACAAACTCTTTCCTGACCCAGAGATAAGCAACTGATTTCAGGCACATTTGGGATTTGGATAGAACTAATGTGGCCTGAGGACTGTATTCTGGAAAATATAACAGAATGTTCCCAGGAAAATCCACCCTTAAACTTAATCCTGGGTGTAGATAAATTTCTGTATCACTTACTGTGTTTATAGAAAATTACTAGAAATAATATTAAGAAGTAAATGTTATACCAGAAAAATAACATTTCTTTTCGTTAGCTGGAATTCTGCCTCTGTCCTGGACAGGTCTATAACCCCAGGGCAGGATTCCATCTCCTGGGGGGGAAGTCCCCTGGTAGATTGCCCCAGAAAGGAGGGGCTTTTTCATCGTCTCACTATTTTAGTATCAAAATCCATCACCTCTTGCATCTCCCAACCCCTAACCTGATGAGAGGATTTAATGAGCTCACTTGACTTGAATAAGGTGGTAGACTACCAAGGAGCCTGTGGTTCTATTCCTTTGTATATTGAGGGTTGGTTGGGGGATGGTCAGCCCTGTATGCAGCAGGACACCCTGCTGAACCCCAATATCTCTTGGGGACCCTACAGAACCCCAACACTTTGGTTTACAAAGTTGTTCATTATACAGTTGTTATAGGTATTCAATGTTGCTGCTTCAATTTCACAACCAGAATGTCCTTCCCTTGTCCCATGTCCCCATTTTCCCAACCACCTTCCAAGCCTGCCCCCCCTTAGCAGGAACAATATAATTTGTTACCACCGTGAGATATACAATGACAAAGATGTTCATATTTGGGTTTCGGGTCATATAGTGTTCTAGTGCCCATCCCCTCCACTAGTGCCCATTTCCCACCACCAATGTCCCAAATTCCCTGTCCCCTCCCCTAGCCTGCCTCTATGGCAGGTTCTTTATTTCTTCTCTTCTCTCTTCTCTCCTTCCCCTCCCCTCCTCTTCCCTCCCCCTTCCTTCCTCTCCCTCCCTCCTCCCTCCTCTCTCTCTCTCTCTCTCTCTCTCTCTCTCTCCTTCTCTTACACATTGTGGATTTCATGCTGCATATTAGAACCCTGTTTTTTTCCAACAGTCAAGTCACTAGCCAAGGAGAGTTCACCAGAATGTTCTGTAACCTCTGTCATCAAGTGTCTTTGGTGTAGAGGTCGCTTAGCTTGTTGGAAGCAGGGATTGAGCCCAGGGCCTCCTGTGTGCGAGGTACATGCTCTGCTGCTGAGCACAGGTTTTTATTCTATTTTTTAAAGTATTTTATTATACCACCATGAGATATACAATTACAAATATATACAATTAAAAGTTCATATTTGGGTTTTGGTCATACAGTGTTCCAGCACCAATCCCTCCACCAGTGCCCATCTCCCACCACCAACGTCCCCAGTTCCCTCCCCCCATCCCCCAGCCGCCTCCTGGCAGGTTCTTTATTTCCTTCCCTTTCTCTCTCTTTCTCTTTTCCTTCCCTTCCAGACTATGGATTACAGAATATACATTAAATGGTTGTCATGTGTATCTTTTTGCCTGTATTTAATGTTCAGTTCTAGGTTGGCATTAGTACCCTCGACAATAGTTAGCACACTGTTCCATTTTCTGTCTTACCTAGCCTCTGATTCCCACACGTTTGTGATAATTTCCACCTTTGACAAGACCTCCTGATATATGTTTCACTTGACCTTGGATATTGGTATCATAATATGTACATATATATTTATGTCATGAAAATAAATGCAGTCATTCTGTATCTGTCTCTCTCCTTCTGGCTAATTTCAGTCAACATAATCTTCTCCATGTCCATCCATTTCACTAGATCACTTGATCACTTGAATCCCGTTATTCATCGATTTGCTCGAGTGGGCGCCAGTAGCATTTCCATTGGACCCTATCACGTGCCAATGAAGCCCAATGGCATCTGGTTGATTGAGGAATATGAAGAGCCTCAAACCGTTCCTTCAGGATCTTAACATGGAAGTCTGACCATCTTGTAGGTGGGCAGCCACGTGATCTTTTGATATCCCGTGGGATCCAGTCGGTAATGGCTCTAGTCCAGCGGGTTGTCTCCAAATCGCATTACATGTCCAGCCCATCTGATTTTCGAGCCTTGGCAAATGAGACAACGTCCCTGATTCTGGAATAGCGACGGAGGTCAGAACTCCAGATTCCTTCACTCACTCTGAGTGAGACGTGATATTCCAAGCATAGCTCTTTCGATGCCTCTCTGGGAGACCTGAATAGCATTCTCATCCTGCTTTCGTAGGGGCCCAGGTCTCTGAGGCATATGTTAACGCAGGGGAGAACGGTGGAGTCGAAGAGATGTGCCCAGAGCCGGAGGTTCTTTGTCCTTTTTAGGTATTTCTTCGATGCCTTTGAAGGCATTCCATGGTGCTCTCTTCCTCCTGCGCTGCTCAGGTTTTAGGTCGTTCATCATGTTGATTTCTCCACCTAGGTACACATAACTGCTGCATTCAGAGATGTTTGTTCCACTGAGAGTGAATAGGGCCTCAGGAACTAGTTCATTTCTCATGAACATAGTTTTCTTTAGATTCAGCTGTAGACCTATCTTTCCACATTCTCGGTCAAAGTCAGCCAGCATTTGTGCCGCTTGGCTAATGTTTGGTGTTATTAGAACAATGTCATCAGCGAAGCGAAGTGGTGGAGTTGCCGGCCATGTATCTTCACTCCCATTCCTTCCCATTCTAATTGTCTCATGATGTTCTCGAGGGTGGTGCTGAAGAGTTTTGGTGAAATGGTATCACCCTGTCGAACCCCTCTTTTGACATCAATGATCACTTCTTTGTAGAATGGTGAGATCCTGGTGGTGAATCCGTAATACAGCTCACGAAGGATCTTGATGTATTGGGTTTGAAACGCCCCTGTTTGACTAGGGCTTCGATGACTGCTTCAGTCTCCACAGAATCAAAGGCTTTCGGTAAATCAATGAACGTGAGACAGAGCTGCATCTTGTACTCCCTACAAACCTCAATGAGCTTGGTTACTGTGTGGATATGGTTGATTGTGCTGAATCCTTTCCGGAAACCTGCTTTGCTCGCATGGTTGTCCTTCATCTAGTGTTCTGCTAATCCTGTTTAGGATGACTCGTGTAAACAGCCTGTAGATGACGGACAACAGGCAGATGGGGCGGTAGTTGCCTCATGTCGTGAATGTCTCCCTTCTTGAACAGTAGAAGCAGT
>JAJIBD010010004.1:0-42937 GCA_021461705.1 Cryptotis parvus | reverse complement strand
TATGAAGTCAGTCCATTTTTAAATGTAGATGACTGATTGAAAAAAACTCACTTTGCAGGCCAAATGAAGCAGCCCCCACTCCACCATCCTGATCCATCAACTATTATATGTACAGCACATAATGCCTCCACGAAGCCTGGAGCTAGAAAAATAGCATCACATCACTTTTGCCACACATTCTATTGGCCAGAGTCTTCCTGGAATAAGAAAGTGATGGTCTAAACCTCTCAAGGGATGAGGATCAAGGAATTTGTTATCATTTTTAACCATTTACAAAATCAATAGTCCAGATGAGTCAATGAGTCATTGATTTTTGTCTAAAGGTTTATCTATTTTCAATCTTGAAATTATTTCAGGGTTTATATATCTCTGTTTATAAAACATTCCAGAGCATTTTTCTTTTCCATGTATTTCTTCTCTAAAGGAAGGGGTAGGAATTGAAAGTCATTTGAGGTATTGGTAAGGCCTTAGCTATGGAGTTAAAAGATATGGACTCAGTCTCTAACTCTGCATTTGTACTTTGACAAAATACTTAAGTTCTCTAAGGCTCCACTTTCAGCTAAAAACACAGGCATAGTACTTTGGGCTTTATCTATCTTGTGAGTGATTTTAAAGTTTAGACATTAATGCAATGGATGTAAAATTCATTTTGTGATTTTTTTTTTATTCACATGAGTATTAGTCACAAATGAGTCTTTGGTTCTACAATAAATAACATGACATTTTGCAGTTGAGAATAACTCTGAATGCCTTGGCATAAAATGTTTTTGATGCTTTAACACTGACAGTTAAACTTTCCACAAAGAAACATTACAACTTAAACTAAATGAAAATATATTACTTATATTTTAATCTGGTGTATATGAAATAACTGAATTCTGGTTTTCAGGAATTCTTTAGAAGTTTACATTAACATTTATTGAGTGCTTTCCTAGAGCAAATCTGCCCTGTCCATTTAACCTTAGAATGTAAGTGAGAGATTATTGTCCCCATTTTATGGATATATATATATATATATATATATATATATATACACATAATTCAGAAAGGTGACATGGTTATTCTTCACTTCAAATAAAGCACTAAAAGTTTTGGTGGAATTTTTTGGAACAACTATCAAATACTAATAGTAGTAGAAGAGAGAAAGAAATAATATTTTGGACTGGTTGTAAAACTTGTTTAGTAACAATGAATTTACTTAACTTTTGCCCATAAAACTTTGTGTCACATCTCAAATTTGACCAATAACCACCATATTATTCTGTTTGGATGTCTGTTTGTTCAACATAATGGCTCTATCATATCATTCACTTCTTACCAAAATAGCTTCATTTGACAAATCTGCTATTAAATATGAAGCTCTCTTATATGTGAATCTTTGCCTTTCTCATGCTACTTTCAAGATTATATTTCTATTTTGGGCTTTGCTATTTTAATTACATTATCATGGCATACTTCTATTTTGATTTATTTTATTTGGAACTCTTTGAGTTTCTTGGATCTTAGTTTGTGACTTGAATTGCTAAGGGCCTGTTCTTAACAAACCCAGAGTCAAGAACTGACACATAGAGTTGGTTAAAAAATAATTTATTGAGGCAAAACTCAGCACTGAGGGTTCATAAACTGGCACTACTCCTTGGAATTGGAACCCCAAACCAGGCTAAATGTATAGCTTTTATACTTTTTGTAACAATAGAAGTTGGTTAAAAAAAAAACAGGATGTATATTATTTTCACCTAAGCCAGAACAAGCAAAATGGGGTACAGAAGCAGAATGTGCAAGTATGCTGACATAGGCATAAGTTAGTTCAATTTTTATTCTAGTAATTTCCTGATTTTAGTTATACGTTTCATACATTATGATTTGGTTCCCATAAATTTTTCCCTTTTCCTGTAATTTGAGCCCATGCATTTTTTCACCCTTTCCTCTCTTTTAAACCTACACTTAGTTGCCTTACTACACTACTTGCTTTCCCTTCATAGTATGATTCTACTGCAGAGACCCTTAGTAGTGCTATTGAATTTACCTAAAGCATTCTTCAATTCAGTGATTTCTATTTTTCATGTGTGTGTGTGTGATGGGGGGTGGCATTGGCCCACACCTGGCACTGTTCAGGGCTTATTGGAGGCATTGTGTTCAGGAATAACTTCTGGGGACTCAGAGGAGCATGTATGGTGCTGGGGATTGAATCTAGGTTGGACATGTACAAAGCGAGTGTTTTTGGGACTGGAGCCATAGCACAGCAGGTAGAGTGTTTGCCTTGCACGCAGCCCACCCATGTTCAAGACCCGGCATCCCATATGGATGCCAGGGAGTAATTCCAGCACTACCAGGAGTAATTCCTGAGCAAAGAGCCAGGAGTAACCCCTGGGCATGACCAAGTATGACCCAAAAAGCAAAAAAAAAAAAAAAAAAAAAAGCTAGTGCCTTCTGTTGTACTATCTCTGCCCTCAGTTCAGTGATTACTTTCTTTTTTTTTTGGGGGGTCACACCTGGCAATGCTCAGGGGTTACTGCTGACTCTGCACTCAGAAATTACTCTTGGTGGTGCTAAAGGGGACCATGTTGGATGCCAGGGATCAAACCCAGGTTGGCCGCATGAAAAGCAAATGCCCTACCTGCTGTGCTACTGCTCTGGCCCAGTTCAGTGGTTTCTGATTGAAGTTTTCTCATTATTTCTTTCCTTGCTGAATTACTCTTCTACTTGTATTACTTGTGTCACTTGTTTTCCCATTATTTATCGATTTGCTAGAGCGGGCACCAGTAAGGTCTCCATTTGTCCTTGTCTCTTGCTAGTGCAGCCCTAGGGCATCTGCTTGCTCCAGGAACATGAAGAGCCTCAAACCATTCGTTTAGGTTATGGGAATGAGGTCCATCATCGTTCTTACTGCTCTTGGCATATTGAATATGACACAGGTAGCTTGCCAGGTTCTGCAGTGCGGGTGGGATACTCTTGGTAGGCTATTCTACTACTGTCCTCAATCTAGCAAATATCTTTACCATTCTGAAGTTTTCATTAGGAAGTTTGTTTCTTCCTGTACTTTTGTCCTTGACCACAAGTACAGATGAAAGTCTCTGTTGCTTCATTGTCTGGTGCAATGTGAGAGAAGGGCAAGATGGTTTTGTGCAGATTTGAATGACAATCAGATCATGATCATTGTTTCCATCCAGAGTCTGTGATCTGAGTTTTTGTAACTGTCTTTTCCTTTTTGCCACACCCAGTTGTGATCAGACCTTAGTCTTTTCTTTTGTCCTTTATGTTCATAATTTTATTAAATATTTGAGGCAAATTTTTTGATAAAATCTAGCTACTATTCAGTTAGTGATTCATTATCATTTTATTCAGGTTACAAAATTTATTTAAAATAGTAAATAGAACCAGCAAATGTCTCGGTGAGAAGCTTTTTTTTAAAATTTTTTAATTTTTTTTAAACATTTTATTATACCACCATGAGATATACAATTACAACGTTGTTCATGTTTGAGAGGTTTCGGTCACATAGTGTTCCAGCACCCCGCCCTCCACCAGTGCCCATTTCCCACCACCAATGTCCCCAATTTCCTCAAACCTCCCATAGCCTGCCTAAATGGCAGGTTCTTTATCTCTTTTCTCTCTCCCTCTCTCTCTCTTTCCTTCTCTTACACATTGTGGGTTGCACTACATACGCTTAGAAGCCATCATGTGCATTTTTTTGCCTGTATTTAATGCTCAGTTCTATGTTGGTATCAGCCCTTTTGACATTTATTCACACATGTAAAAGTCAAAGGGTATTCAATCTTACCTAATCTCTGACTCCCACACGTTTGCGGTAATTTCCACTTTCCGGTAAGATCACCTGATATATTTATGTCATGCAAATAAATGCAGTCATTCTATGTCTCTCTCTTTCCTTCTGACTAATTTCACTCAACATGATCCTTTCCATGTCCATCCATTTATAGTCAAATTTCATACCTTCATTTTTCCTAACAGCTGCATATTATTCCATTGTGTAGATGTACCACAGTTTCTTTATACAGTCATCAGTTCTCGGGCATACTGGTTGTTTCCAGGTTCTGGCTATTGTGAATAATTCTGCTATGAAAATAAAGTGCAGATTGTGTTTCTGCTGTGTGTTTTTGGCTTCCCAGGGTATATTCCCAGGAGTGGTATGGCTGGGTCAAAAGGGAGCTCAATTTCTAGTCTTTGGGGAATGTCCATATTGTTTTCCAGAAAGGCTGTACCAGCCGGCATTCCCACCAACAATGGATGAGTGTCCCCCTTTCCCCACATCCACGCCAGCACTTGTTCTTGCTCTTTTGAATATATGCCAGTCTCTGTGGTGTAAAGTGATATCTCATTGTTGTTTTGATTTGCATCTCTCTGATGATTAGTGATGATGAGCATTTTTTCATATGCCTTTCGGCCATTCAAATTTCTTCCTTGTCAAAGTTTCTGTTCATCTCTTCTCCCCATTTTTTAATGGGGTTGGCTGTTTTCTTCTTATATAGCTGTACCAGTGCCTGATATATCCTGGATATTAACCCCTTATCAGATTGGTATTGGGTGAATATTCTTTCCCATTCTGTGGACTGTCTTTTCTATCTTGGTCACTGTTTCTTTCCGAGGGTGCAGAAGCTCTTTAGTTTTATATAGTCCCATATGTTTATATTTTCTTCTAGTTGCTTTGTTAATGGTTTTTCACCTTTGAAGATGTCTTTAGCATCAATGTCGTGGAGGGTTTTTCCTATATTTTCTTCAATGTACTTTATGGATTCAGGTCTGATATTGAGATCTTTAATCCATTTTGATCTGATTTTTGTGCAAGGTGTTAGACACAGGTCCAAATTCATTTTTTTCACATGTAGCTGTCCAGTTCTCCCAGCACCACTTGTTGAAGAGGCTTTCCCTTACTCCAGTTTGGACTCTTTGCACCTTTATCACATACAAGGGAGCATCCCTGAGATTTACAGCAGACTTCTCAGATGAAACACTCCAAGCCTGAAAACAGTGGTGGGATATTGTGAAAAGACTCAATGAACTTCAGGCCTCACCAAGAATTCTTTACCCAGCTAGACTTACTTTCAGATGCGAAGGAAAGATATACAACTTCATGGATAAACAACAACTCAGGAAATTCATAGACTCAAAACCAACTTTAAAAGAAGGATTGAAGGGCCTATTGTAAAATAAGACAACCCAAAACCACAACAAGTTTAAACAGAAAGATGGTACAAAATCCAATGACAATAATCTCTCTCAACGTCAACGGTCTAAATGCACCAATTAAGAGACACAGGGTGGCAAAATGGATTAAAAAACTGAATCCAACATTCTGCTGCCTACAAGAAACACATCTGAATAACCAGAGCAAACACAGACTCAAAGTCAAAGGTTAGAAGACCATTGTCTAAGCAAACAACCCCTCCAAAAAGGCGCGTGTGGCCATACTTGTATCTGACAATATAGACTTCAGGCTGAAAAAGGTTAAAAGGGACAATAAAGGCCATTTCTTAATAATTAAGAAGTATGTATACCAGGAAGAAATCACACTACTAAATATATATGCACCAAACGAGGGGCCAGCAAAATACTTAAAATGACTATTAATAGACCTCAAAGAAGACATTAACAGTAGCACAATAATAGTCGGAGACTACAACACTGCTTTATCGACTATGGGTAGATCGATGAGACTGAAACTCACCAAGGAAATACTGGAACTGAAGGAAGAAAGGAAAGAAAGAGAGCTGCTTGATATATACAGGGCTTTTCATCCCCCAAAAAACTGAATACACTTTTTTTTCCCAGTGTACATGAAACATTCTTCAAGATACACCATATACTGAGCCACAAAGCATACCTCAACAAAATAAAAAAGATAGAAATTGTGTCAACTATCTTTTCAGATCACTATGCACTGAAAATAGTAGTTAACCATACGCAGAAACAGGGAGCCAAACCAAACACCTGGAAACTAAACAGCTCACTGCTGAACAACAAATGGGTCATAGAAGAAATCAAACAGGAAATCCAAAGATTCCTAGAAACAAATGACAATGAAGATGCCAACTATTAGAACTTGTGGGACACAGACCTTAGTCTTTAATCTGTGCTCAGAATCACTACTGGCAGGGCTTGGAGGTTCATATGGGATTCCAGGAATCGACTGGATCAGCTGCCTGCAAGGCAACTGCCCTACCTACAATTCTATTGCACCAGCCCAATTTATGTCACTCTGAATTGCTGCTAGGATTTTGCAGCTACAGTTTACAGTTTACTATAATCAGGTGTATGCATAAGAACAGAACAGGCAAAAACAGTAAGTTCTTTGTCCCAGAGTTCACAGTCGCTGCTGCTTGACACTGATTGTGGTGTCACTTTCTAACAGACTAGGGCAGCAAGTAGGGGCTTGTGTTTAGGTTTGCTCAATAACACTTACGGCAGTCTCTGTATTGCCAAGTTCAAATTAACTGGGAGTGTCTGTGGTGTGATATAAGTTTTACCAGGCCTGGTTGCCAACAAAATTCAAGTATTCAAATATAGGGTGTACTGGGCCCAGTTGACCATGGAAGGACTGTCGCCTTTAGTCTCTGCAAGCCCTTTCTGAGTCTAGGTATTCCAGTTGGTTTCGTTGATTCTGGGGTAGGGAGATGTCACTTAGTCTCTCAGGTGTCTGCTATAGGTTTAGAATAGCAGAATTTTCCCCTAGGTGGCTCCTTGTTGGGGGTAGGGGTGGGGTGAAGTTTCAAACTTGTGGCTTTCTTCTGGCTTTTAGCTTTTGTTAAGTGTTTGACCTGAGCACTTGTTTTTTTCTTGTCTCCAGATGAGGTTTTGCAAGAGCAGTTTTAAGGCTCTGCTCCATTATTTATATTTATTTGTTTATCTTGCTCGCTCTTCCCTTTTGCCAGTGTGTAGTCACAGTGCCTGCTCCATTTCACCCACTCCTTGAGGTGTGACTCTTTTAAGTCAACTGCTGTTCCTGTTCCACAGTGGAGTAACTCCTGGAGATGGTAGCTGCATTCTTCAGTGAACTTTTTCAGCAGCATTCCACACAGGATTTTCTGTTTAATTCAGAATTTATTTTAGTTTTATTTATTTCCTCACCCAATTTAACTTTTGATACTTTTTTTTTGTTTAAGAATCTAGAAACACACTCAGATTGCTCCACTTTCTGACAGCTCTGCCACAGAGTATGTAAATTGCATGTGAAATCATGTACTGTTTTAGATTTTGCTTCTTGTTTTTTTCACTTTCTAGAGCAAAACTTGAGAAGATATCTATTACTAGCAATTTGCTCTATAGCAAATGCTCCATAGACAGTGTAGAATGAATAAATGCTGTTAAATTTATTGCAATTGAATTTCTCTGTGTTTTGTGTTCTCCTCTTATAGTCTCTGGGAATGTGTACAAGTATAACAGCAGAACAGGGGCAAGAAAATGGAAGAAAGCCCCCACGAGGCACCAAGAGGAGTCCTTGGCCAGCACACTCTCTCTTTCAAAGGCTCATCCTTCGGAATTCTCTACAATCTTAGAAATTCCTATGCAGCAATAACATTTTTCTGTGTCTCTGAATGATATCTTTATTTTTTTCTTCTGTCACTGTCATGGGCTTGTGCTTGGCTATCTAAAATTTATTTGTAGATTCTTTGTATTTATAGGTTTTGGTATGCTTTTAGTTCTGGGTGAGGGTAGCACGGGTGATCAATCTTGAGTCTTTGAATATTTTGCTAAAAATAAAGAATATATATATCTATATGTATATATGCTTTCATTGTCTTATTTTATCAATAAAAACATGTGTTATACCCAGAAACTTTGTTCTGCTCATTGCTATAGCCACAGAATATGCTTGGCATATATTTATAATTATATATAATTTTTTGGAAGTTCACACACAGAGGTGTGTGTGTGTGTGTGTGTGTGTGTGTGTGTGTGTGTGTGTGGTCAGGACTTTCTGGGGTCTGCACTCAGGGATCATTCCTGGCAGGGCTGAGAGGACCGTTATGGGCTACCAGGAATTGAACCTAGGTTGGCCACATGCAAGGCAAGCGCTTACCTGCAGTACTATCACTCTGATCCCTCATATGCTTGGCACGCAATGTGAACTCTGTATATAGTTGGTGGATAAATAAACATGAATATATGATATTATATTTCTCTCTTTGGTTAAAATTATGTATTATGCCTATCACCTGCAAATAGAAATGGGAATTATTTTTAGATAGAACTTCCTTGGTTTCTGGGAGTCATTAAAAATGCAGTGTTTTCCCCTCAGCTTTTTCACTTCTCATTTTTTTTTTTAGATTTTTGAGAGGCAGTGCCAGGAACTGATTCCAGGACTTCAAACATGTAAGTCAAGAGCTTTACTCCAGATCTATTTACAGAATTTTTTAAAATGATTTATTTTAAACACCGTGATTTACAAAGTACAAACTTTTTCACAATACAGTTTCTGGAAAAATTCATCATTCAGCAACAATCCCACCACCAGTGTGCCCCACCACCACAAGAGACCCGCATTTCCCTCCCACCCTCCATCCCCTCGCAGTGCCTGCTCAGTCAACCGGCATCAATTATGTTGATCCTTACAGCTCATATAAGGAAACATGCCTCTTTTTTTTTCTAGGCAGATGTGTGGGAGTCTGTCCAGGTTCTGTTCTTGGATTCAATTTCTGGGTTTCCAGAATACAGTGACAATCCCAGACATACTATCACTACAGCTACTGATAACACTAATTTCACATCTATCTCAATGTCTATTTGAGTGTTTCCTATTCATACACTGAACAATCCATTCTATATTGGTTGTTGGAGCTAATTCCCTAAACATGGTCAATGAACCTGGTGTTAGACAAAAGTCAATGGAGATCGTAAAATTTCCATTGTGCCATTTGAGTCCATTATAAAGGAAATTTCTGAGGTGTTTCCCCAGACCACACCTTGTGCCCACACACTTCGTTTCTAGAAAATGTGATGGGATATCAGTTAGATGAATACACTAGGTTTTGAGATAACGCATGGGTGTTTTGTGCCCATGCGCCATGGGGGGCATACATGGGACCCCCTCCCCCCATGTACAGTCCCAGCTGGTCGCAGTTGTGGGTGGGCCCACCACGCAATGCGGGAGTGCATTGAGTTGGGGGAGGGTGCCACAGCTTCAGCTCCCCAGGGAACTTGGTGGATTCAATCACCCAGACCTGCATATCTGGGTTTGAAACTCAACTATTTCGTTGGGTGAGTTTCTGCAGAGCTGTTAAGTCAGGACCTTCAAAGTTACTGTTGTTGTGGTGCATGAGGTTTTTGGGCCTCTGGGGGTCTGACCGAGAGGCAGGGGGAGCCCATCCCTGCCCCCCTTCCAGGACCCCTCATCAGGTCAGCACAGGCCAAGCCGGCAGCAGCTCAGCCTTGTGCCTCTTGCTGTTTCCCAGCTGTTCACAGTTCTGGGCCTATTTACAGAATTTTTAAAAAACACAATTGATCTTGCTTTTAATTTTCTTTGTACAGGACTGTAGAGAATGACCAACCTGAAAACTTTACTTATTGGTGAATCACTAAGAAAACTAAAGAATCAAATCTTCTGAAAGCTACATACTTAAGTTTTAAAATACTTATTGGCCCTCTGCTGATCTTCCTCCATGGAGACCATGGAGATCAGTAGATTCACTAGATCAGTAGTCCTGATAAGATCAGTTGCTTATGGTAGAGATCAAATGCACATTTAACAAAAAAGTGTTTAACTTGGGATAATTTTTAATAAATATGAATCACATCCAAAATGAAGCACTTTATGAACAAGGAACTAATCTTTGAGTCAGGAGATAATGGGAACTTGGATGAAAGGCTCAGATATTATCCCCCCTGTTCATGTGAGATCACAGTTGACTCCCACTGTTGAGCTCCCAGATGCCCCACAAAACAAGAGGAAATATCTGAAAATATTCAGGCTCATTTTAGTTTATGACTGGTTGGGATGAGTAAAACCTCAGGGGGTATTATGATGTGGAGAATATCAGGGGATTTGAAATTTGGAGCTTGGACAATTTATAGTCTCACCAAAATTAAGCTTTCCTCTAAAAAATGTATATAATTTTTCAGTCCATTCTCTCCAATAGTATCCTTGGTAGTCCCTTTTCTAAATGTGAACATCTCTAAGTGTAAAATAGGATTAGTTTCATTAAGTCAAAATTAATCAGTAAGGGATCAGTGGCTTGGACTACAGAGAGGGTCATTTTGTAGTTCTAAGCCAATTTTTGTTAGAATTAATTGGTAATTATCTTCTCAACTTCTGGGAAGGAATTGGCTGCTTTGCTCCCATAGCTTGGTAATTTTTCACCAGGGAAATGACCAAAGATTGCCTAAAAAAATACCCTTCCTTCTACATCAAGACTCTTGCCCAAGCATTAATAGTGAGATGGATATAAATATGGAAACAAACTTTTGTCTACCATTTTTTGAGATTTTAAGATAAGACATTATCTACTCCCCTAATATGCTGTGATCTGATCAATTACAATTTATTCTACCTGTGCCCCAATCAAGAAATTTTTTTTTCTTTTTTGGGTCACACCCGCCTATGCTCAGGGGTTTCTCCTAGCTCTGCACTCAGGAATTACTCCTGGCGGTGCTCAGGGGACCATATGGGATGCCGGGGATTGAACCCGGGCCAGCATGGGCTGGCGCGTGCAAGGCAAATGCCCTACCTGCTGGGCTATTGCTCCGGCCCCAAGAAAAATTATTAAGTTGGTGTTTCCTTTGTTCAGCTGTTTTGGATTTTAATTTAATATGTCATTAGAGAGTGTATAAGCTGCCAACAACACTAGGTTGAAAAGAAGCTACAGAAGACTGCCTTCAGAGAAGGGCTTTGGAATTTGACTTATCTTTGGCTCATTAACAATTTGCTTACAAACCTGAGATGCTCTTCTCTATTTTACTAACAGATGCCAACTGAACAATAGTGATGATATTAGTTTCCTGAGGCTGCCATAACATATTAACACAAACCATTGTAAAACTGGAATCCTAATATCAATTGTAAGGAGGGCCACATTTCTTCTGAGGGATCTGGAGGAGAAACATTTCTAACTTCATCCAGTTTAGAGAATGTCCTGGTGTTCCTGGGTTATATCACTCAGATCTCTGCCTCTATCTGTTTTTTTTCTTCTATGTGTCTGATAAATTTGTCTCAATCTATAAGGATGTCTATAATTGGCTTTAGAACCTACCTGGATAATACAGAATGATCTCACTTTAATTTTTTTGTTTAAAATTGCCGGGGCGCTTCCGAGCGGCGGTTGCATTGGGTTATGGGGGCTGGTTTGGGTGGGTTGCGGGAGTCGGTTGTGGGCTCAGGAGGGGGGGTGTGGGGCTCGCGGGTGGGCAGGGTGCTTGGCCCGTGGGGTCCGGGGAGCCAGTGGTCCATGCGTTTAAAATAAATTTTTTTTTTTGCTTTTGGGCCACTCCTAGCAATGCCCAGGGAGGTACTCCTAGCTCTATACTCAGGAATTACTCCTGGTGGTGCTCTGGGGACCATATGGGATGTCAGGGATTGAACCCAGGTCGCCCCTGTGCAAGGCAAATGCCCTACCCACTGTGCTATCTCTCCGGCCCCTAAGATTCTTTTTTCCCCCCACTGAATCACCGACAGCCACAAAGCTGTTCATGATCAGGTTTTAGTCATACAATGATCCAACACCCTTCCCTCCACTAGTACACATTTCCCACCACCAGTGACCCCTTTATCCCCTTGCCGTCCCTTTCTCCCATCCAGCAGTCTCTATGGAAGGCACTTCTCTTCTTTCTCTGTCTCTCCCTTTGGACATTATGATTTACAGTACAGATACTGAGGAGGTTATCATGTTTTCTCCTTTATCTACTTTCAGCATGCAGTTCTTATCCACAGCACTTTGTCATAGTGGTCCCTTCCCTATCCCAAATGACTTTTCTCCAAGTACTTGAAGGACGACTTCCAATCATGGCACAATCCTCCTGACGCTTGTTTCTACTGTCCTCAGGTATTGTTTTATTTTTTTCTTTTTGGGTCAGACTCGGCAATGCTCAGGGGTTACTCCTGGATCTTTGCTCAGGAATTACTCCTAGCGGTGCTCTGGGGACCTTATGGCATGCCGGGATCAAACCTGGGTTGGCCATGTGCAAGGCAAATGCCCTACCCACTGTGCTATCGCTCCGGCCCCATAGTATAAAAACATATACTATGCTAATTTTTACATCCTACAAATGAGTGCAATTATTCTATGTCTGTCCCTCTCCTGACTCATTTCATTCAGCATGATACTCTCCATGTCCATCCATTTATAAGTGAATTTTATGACATCATTTCTCTAAACAACTGCATAGTATTCCATTGTGTAGATGTCGATAGTTTCTTTAACCAGTAGTCTGTCCTGGGGCACTCATGTGGTTTTCAGATTCTGACTATTGCAGCCCTGAATAGAGGTGCAGCCTTCATCAAATCTGCTAAGTTATTACTTTTTTTTTACTTTTTTTTTTTTTTGCTTTTTTGGGTCACACCGGCGACACTCAGGGGTTACTCCTGGCTCTGCACTCAGGAATTACTCCTGGCGGTGCTTGGGGGACCATATGGGATGCCGGGAATCGAACCCAGGCCGGCATATGCCGGCCGCTGCAAGGCAAACGCCCTCACCGCTGGGCTATTGCTTCGGCCCGATTACCTTTTTTTTTTTTTTTTTTTTTTTTCTAGATGAAAGATTCTTAATGGTGCTGGAGAAAGGGATTTTATTTTATTTTTTTTAATAGGATTAATTATTTATTTTTTTTTTAATTTATATCAAGGTTTTTTAAATAAAAGATTATATTCAAAGATCCTGAAGATTAGATCATGGACTTATTTGTGGGGGTGGAAGGGTGCCATTCTTTTTTGTTCATTTTGGGGCCCAACTGGTGTTGCCTCAGAGATTTCTACTGACTCTAAGCTTAGGGATCATTCTTGGCAGAGTGGGTTCCATATAGTGCCATGCTGGGTCAGCATCATGCAAGACACTCACCCAGGAGCATCTCCATCCTAAGAACTACAATGATTTAAAGAGTTAATAATGTACCGGGCGGCGCCAATAAGTACATATCACGAAGATATATTTTATGAACAATATAGTCATTTTTGTTTATTTAAAACATTTATTGAATGCTTATGATATACAAGCCAGGAATTTGATAGAAAAGCCAAAGTTTTTTTTTTGTTGTTGCTTTTTGGGTCACACCAGGCGATCCTCAGGAGTTACTCCTGGCTCTGCACTCAGGAATTACTCCTGGCAGTGCTTGGGGGACCATATGGGATGCCAGGAATGGAACCTGGGTCGGCTGCGTGCAAGGCAAATGCCCTACCCACTGTGCTATTGCTCCGGCCCCGAAAGTCAAGTTTTTAAATAGATACAAATGTAAATATATTTGATATAGGTAGATGTGCTTACAAAACACCTGCAAGGTTTTTATTTAGATGGTTTCTTATGGTGACTTTGTAATAGAAAAAGCTGAGATAAAAATCAAAATGCCCATTAATAATGGAATGGTTGGAAAATAATATCATGCTCATATGATAGAAAGTATCACTTCACTTGTATCACCTGTCTTCCCGTGTTCATCAATTTGCTTGTATAGGCACCAGTAACATCTCCATATGTCCCTTTTGCGTGTTAGTGTAGCCCAAGGGCATCTGCTCGCTCCAGGAACACGAAGAGCCTCAAATCATTTAGGTCATAGGAATGAGGTCTATAATTGTTACTGGTGTTTGGCATAACAAATATGACACGGGTAGCTTGCCAGACTCTGCTGTGTGGTTGAGATACTTTTAGTATTAGGTAGGCTCTCAGTTCATACATTACTGGAGGGACCACGCAACTTCAAAGCTGCTGCACTCAATGGAAAGAGATACACTTTTCTCTTGGGTTGAGCTCTGCTGAGCTGTGGAGTCTGGATATTGAGAACGGCGGCCCTCATGGTGTGGGTGTTCCTCTGGCTTCTTGCATGGTGGGCCAGGACTAGAACCTGCCTTTCCTCCTGGGAACCTCATGATCAGATGAGCACAGGGAGAGCTGGTAGCAGCTCTGCCCCATGTATCTGTGTCTGTTCAAGCATACCTGGGCTTGAAATAGGCTTTGCTGTAGTGTGGGACTCTGACAAGCAGGGTTTGAGATTAGCTTTTCTCTTGGGTGGAGCTCTGACCAGCTGTGAAGCCCGGATATTGAAAATTGCTGCCCTCATGGTATGGGGGTTCCTCTGGCTTCTTGTGTATCTGGACCCAGATACACGTGGCAGAGCTGCTACCAGCTCTCCCTGTGCTCAGCTGATCATGAGGCTTCTGGGAGGGAAGGTGGTTCTAGCCCTGGTCTGTCATCCCAATATAGCCCCACAAGAAGTCAGAAGATGATAAGAAAGTACAGTATGGTTATTATAAAGAATTAAGTATATATTTATATGGAAGGTATATTAGATAACAAAATTTGTAAGCAAAAATATGTATTAGCATAATACATCTTAGTATGCCTGTATTTTAGGGGCAGCAACAAATTACAATGTTAATAATGATCTTTTTAGAAAATATCTGGGTGGGTAAGATACAGAAGATGAAAGGAGATTTTCTCTCTTAAACCATTGTTTCATGAACTGATGAATTTTCTAACCTTATACATGTGCTATTTTAAGTATGTTAATATGTATTTCTGCTGGTGATAATTAAGATATTCATTTCTTTTTATACTATTTTATTCTGGAATTTTGTAGAAGCTTTGAGACTTCTTTCAAGTCAATTTGACATTAGCTTCAGACTTTTCTACAGCTTGGGGTATTTTCTTCCTTTATTTGTATAATTATCATTACTTTTCCTCTGTATATTTTCTCCTGTGAACCTGGTTATGTTATTGTTAGGTCTTCACGATTTAGAGAATAAATCTCTCATGATTTCTTACCATTAAATTATTGCTTTTCTGTCTCAGAAATGTCTTTTACTTGATCTGGACAATTTATTTAATTTTTACCAGTAACTACTCTCAACTTAGCCAACTAAAGATATTTTGGAGTCTGATGTGTTTGAAAGTACAATCAGTGGTGCTCAGGGGCTCTTGCTAGCTCTGTATACAGAAGTTATCCCTAGCTATGCCCTAGACCATTTGCAGTCCCAGAAATTAACAGGGCTAGTCAGAATTCAAGACAAGTAACTTAATCCTTGTACTGGCTCTCTGACCCTCTTCTAATTTAATTTCTAAAGTTAAAATATATTGATTTTTTCAGAAGAGTATATGTGTTTGGATATGAACAAACACATATGTTTGTATATGTGTTTGTATATGAGAGTTATGTACATTTGTACATTATGCACAAATCTAAGTCATCTAATATATATGTATACATGTATATATGTATATATATCTATATCTATATATGTATATGAGTCTATGAGATTTATTCTGAACATTTTACTGCTTTTTGTTTGCTTTTTTGTTTTGCTTTTTGCTTTTTGGTCACACCTGGAAATGCTCAGGGCTTACTTCTGGCTCTGCACTCAGGAATTACTCCTGGCAGCTGGCAGTGCCTGGGGGATCATATGGGATGCGGGGAGATTGAAGCCAGTTCAGCCATGTGCAAGGCAAACACCCTATCCACTGCACTATCCCTCTGGCTCCTGAATATTTTACTGTTTTCTTCCTCAGTTTTCTTTTTTTTTTTTTTATGACTATTTTGTTAGTGTTCCATGACTATTTTGTTCTATGACTCTTACAGGATCTTCAATTTCCTGGGTTTATTCTCATTTTTCTCTGACTGCTTTTGAACTCAGAGGTCAAGTAGCTCTGGTTGTCTCTCAAACAGCTAAGCTATGGCTGCCGTCTCTCCTATGTGGGCTCTCAGTAGAGAAGAGGAAAACTACCAGATCTTGTAGACAGCAAGGTTTTCTTTGGCTCTCATTTCCAGAGACAAGGAAGACTTTGTTACCAGATATACCTTTTGTTTGGTTTTTTGTCTTGGTTGTTCTGGTTGTTGAGAGTCCAGGTTAGTGGGGCGGCGGTTTTTCTCCTGTGAGCATGGGTGGGGGTGGTGGGTTGGCGCGTTTTTTGGTTGTTTTTGGGTTGGTGTGGGGTATGTTTGTTGTGCTTCTGAAGATCTTTAAGGAGATATGTTTCATTTTTAGGCTAATACTCTATACTCTTAGATTGTAGGAATGGAAAAAATGAGCCAGATATCTGTATTGATGTAATTTGTTTGAGATCTAGAGATAACTTACAGTTTGCTTCTGGTACAGAGGGGAGAAAGAATATCAGTTTTTCAATATCTCCATGCCTTATACACAACCCATCTATAGCAGTACTGACTAATTTTCAGATGCATGAGGATAGATTAAATGAAGGGAAACGCTGAGTCAAGGCCTTCCTAGACTGGCCAACTAATCTAGGCAACTAGTAATTCATTAGCCTTTAGTTGATCTTTAGTTACAGGAACTCTGACACAATTTATTGTTCAAAGTCCTTGGTTTCTTATACAGGACTAGTATAGGAGCATTTTTTAATTTATCTCTCTACAAACACCACACACACACACCTACTTTATTAAAAAAAATTTGAAGCCAACCATGAGATAACATTAATACTCCAGACAGGTATAAAAGACTTTTACTGGGAGAAAGTTCTGAAAAAATAAATAAAAATAAACAAAAATAAAAATAATGAACTGGAGAGACAGTATGAGGGTTAAATAACTTGACCTGTAACACTGTGTACATAGATTTTTTTTTGCTTTTTGGGTCACACCCGACAATGCTCAGGGGTTACTCCTGGCTCTGCACTCAGGAATTACTCCTGGCGGTGCTCGGGGGACCATATGTGTGGCCGGGATCGAACTCAGGCCGGCACAGGCCAGCCGCGTGCAAGGCAAACGCCCTACCCACTGGGCTATCGCTCTGGCCCCTGTGTATATAGATTTTTATCTCCAATACCACATATGGTCACTTAAGCATCGCCAGGAGTGATCCTTGAGTTACAGAGTCAGGAGTAAACCCTGAGCACAGATTGTATAGTTTGGAAACCAAAACCCAAACTACCCCCCCCCGTACCTCTAGCCCCCAAACCCAAACTAAAACTGAAAACTGAATTCTGGCTAGTGATAAGATGAAACTGCTGAGTTCCCTTATCTTGCCCAAGGGAAAATGCAGAGACTTGGCATTGGATTATGGGCATGAACTGAGATAAAGAATTTTGGCAAGCACAGGTTCTGGGAATGACCTCAGGGTCAGAGGGCAGCATGGAACTTTTCTCTGCGTTATTTTCCCATTTGCCACTAATAAAACTGTGGTCAAAATTTGAGGCTTCAATCTATCCTTCTATTTTCCCCCTTATGTCCATAGAAATATAGAAGAATTTCAGTACAAAGGTCCCAGTGTCAACACTAGGAAAACAAATTATTTTTTGTATCTGTGTTTTGTAACACAGATACAAAAAATAATATTACAAACTGCTAATAAAAATAATCGTCAGAACACCACCCAGCAGACCACCCCATCACAGCCCGGATCATCGACACTCACCCAGCAGCAGTTTTTTCCTCAATCCAGCCCAGGTGTGCTGGTCCAGAGACTCTCAGACATGGGGCAGAGCTGTTCCTTGCTCTCCCTGTGCCCAGCAGTTCATCAGGCACTCGGGAGGCATAACAGGTTCTAGCCCTGGCCCACCACCCCAGGAGAGCCTCACAACAAGCCAGGACGACCCCCCAATCCATGGGACCGCCATTTTCCACATTTGGACTTCCCTCTCATCAGAACTCCATCCAGCAGACCAGCCCATAACAGCCCGGCTCGCGCGGCCACAAGGCAGTTTATCAGTAAATGCTTTATTTGGAGGTGACTACAAGAGTATGCCTCCAGCATGGCAAGCCTGGCAAGCTGCTCATGTTGTATTTGATATGCCAAATACCAGTAACAATTATATTAGGTCATTCCCATGAC
Organism: Cryptotis parvus; assembly: GCA_021461705.1. Lineage (NCBI taxonomy): Eukaryota > Metazoa > Chordata > Mammalia > Eulipotyphla > Soricidae > Cryptotis > Cryptotis parvus. The sequence continues at coordinate 24,993 of JAJIBD010010004.1, read as the reverse complement.
CTAATATAATGGTTTGAGGCTCTTTATGTTCCTGTAGCAAGCCGATGCCCTTGGCTCTACTGGCATGAGACAGGACATATGGAGATATTACTGGTGCCCGCTCTAGCAAATAGATGATATACAGGAAGATCGTGATCGTGAATAAAAATAAGATGAAATTCTTTAGAAAAAGAGGAAAAGTTTTCAAAATGCAAACTTGGAGACACAGAACTGGAGAAGGTAATGGACAACAGAGAAACAAAATCTACAAAAGATGAATAAAATCAATTAGAAAATTCTACTCCATTAGAAGAGTAAATGTCAGAACAATGGGCATCCCAGAGGATAAAGAAAAGGAAAGGAAAAGAGACCACACTCAAAGAAATATATTTTTAGTTTTTAACTTCCCAAACTTAAGGAAACTAATCATAGGTGTTAATAAAGCTTAGAGAACATCAACACTTTTAAATCCAAAGTTAGTTACATACAGATATTGTTAAATTACAAAGAGTTAATGATAAAGAAAAATATTAAAGGTGCTAGAGAGGGCCACATGCCCCTCGAGGTATTGCAAGTGTGGCTGAGGTGCCTGGATATGCTGGCAGATCACAGACAGGAGACAGGCTTGTCTACACACCCTGAACTCTGCCCTATGGGCCCTGGATGGTGGATGGTCTGACATAGGAAAAGACTGGGCCTCCTGGGATGAACCCAGAGCCATGGCAGAGCTGGCAAGCTACCTGTGGTGTTTTCGATATGCCAAAAACAGTAACAATCGAGATGAACTGGACAAGTGACCAGACACACAGCTGCGCTGCCCAGTTCACGTGGAGCAGCCCATGGAGTCTCTGAGGAATTGGCTAGTGCTTGCCTGAGACCAACGTAGCTACTAGGGTAAAGCAGTCATGTGGGGGGGGGAAGCCACGCTGGCGGAATTGGAGCAGGGATTTGGGCTCCTCCTTCTTCATGCCAGTGGGCATGGTTATGGGCTCACAGCTTCCACAACCAGATGAACCAGACAAGGGGCAGACCAGACATATAGCTGTGATAGTGTGCAGCCATGCAAGAGGCTTAGATAACAAAGTAGGCTAGGACCAGGTTCTTCCCAGGATCTTTCACATCTGTACACCAGAATGATCATTGTAGTTGTAACAAACTGGGGAGGTTGATGGGGCATGAGGAACTATAATGTCACACTAGAACTCACTACTGAATATACACATAGATAATTGCATCATAAACCATAAGGCAAGTCACAAGGTGTAGGAGAAGAGAGAGAGAAATACAGAGACAGAAATAGAGATTGAAAGATGAGAGACTCCTATGCACGGGGAGAGCTGCCATCCAGCTCTCTCCTAGCTCAGCTGACCATAAGGCTCCCAGGAGGTAAGATGGGTTTTGGGAGTAGGCCCATCACTTCTATAGGGCCTCGGAAGCAGCCGAGTGAGACTCATTCACCATAATAGCTGCCATTATCACTGTCCGGACCCCACAGCTCATCAGAGCCCACACAAGAGATGTTGATCTCAAGACCAGCTCAGAGCAGCCCAGTTCGAGCCCAGGTAGGCGGCTTTGGGAGGCGGAAGTCACTGGGTGTTCCTGGAGATGGAGCTGGGGTCCCCATTCCCCCTCTCTAACCCAACCCAGAGGCCTGGTGGCCCTGCCCACAAACTGCCTCGGGGCTCTAGGCCATGATGCAGAGACTCAGAAGCATGGGGGAGAGTTGCCATCTGGGTCTCCTCTAGCTCAGCTGACCATGAGGCTCCAGGAGGCAAGATGGGTTTTGGGAGTGGGCCCATCACCTCTGTAGGGCCTTGGAAGCAGCTGGATGAGACTTGCTCACCATAATAGCTGCCATTTTTGTGGTCGGACCGGTACATCAAACTAGTGGAACCAGTCATGTTCTAGAATATATTACAATCTACAATGTGTGAGAAAGGGAAGCAAGAAGAGAGAGAGAGAGAGAGAGAGAGAGAGAGAGAGAGAGAGAAAGGAGATACAGAACCTGCCATGGAGGCAGGCTGGGGGAGGGGGAGGGAGGTGGGGACATTGGTGATGGGAGACAGACGGGCAGGGGTGGAAGGTTGGGTGTTGGAACACTGTAGAACCAAAATTCAAACATGAATATCTTGTAATTGTATATCTAACGGTGGTATGATAAAATATTTAAAAAATAAAGGTGCTAGAGGAAAAAAGTAACATTCAAAGTAACCTTTTTTAAGGGTAAAAACAAGTGCTGGCATGGATGCCGGGAAAGGGGGACTCTCATATATTGTTGGTGGGAATGTCAACTGTACAACCTTTCTGGAAAATAATATGGACATTCTCCAAAGACTAGAAAATGAGCTCCCATTTGACCCAGCCATACCACTCCTGGGAATATACCCTGGGAAGCCAAAAACACACAGCAGAAACACCATCCGCACTTTTATTTTCATAGCAGCATGATTCACAACAGCCAGAACCTGGAAACAACCAGTATGCCCGAGAGCTGATGACTGGATAAAGAAACTTTGGTACATCTTCACAATGGAATACTATGCAGCTGTTAGGAAAAATGAAGGTATGAAATTTGCCTATAAATGGATGGACATGGAAAGGATCATGTTGAGTGAAATTAGTCAGAAGGAAATAGAGAGATATAGAATGACTGCATTTATTTGCATGATATAAATATACATATACATATTATGATACCAAAATCCGATGTCAGGCAAAACATGGATCAGGAGGTCTTAGCAAAAGTGGAAATTACCACAAACCTGTGGGAGTCAAAGGTTAGGTAAGACAGAAGGGAACATGTGCAAATAAATGTTGAAAGGGCTAATATCAACCTAGAACTGAGCATTAAATACAGGCAAAAAAAATGCACATGATGGCCTCTAAGTGTATGTATTGCAATCCACGATATGTAAGAGAAGGAAAAGGGAGAGAGGGAGAGAGAGAAAAGATATAAGGAACCTGCCATGGAGGCAGGCTATGGGAAGGGGGAGGGAATTGGGGAAATTGGTGGCAGGAAATGGGCACTGGTGGAGGGTGGGGTGCTGGAACACTATGTGACCGAAACTCCAAACATGAACAATGTTGTAATTGTATATCTCATGGTGGCATAATAACATATTAATAAAAAGGAAAAAAAAGCAACCTTTTTTAGATTTTCATGAGACTGCTCCCTCCAAGTTAGGAGTGTGCAAAAGACACAGTCATACAAGGAAAAAAGAATGCTAGCAAAGAATACTATGCTCAGCTAAATTATTGTATAAATATGATTGAGAAATAAATTATTTCCACAAGTGAAACTTAAAGGACATTATTAACACCAGGAATACTCTACACTAAATGTTGAAAACACTACAATAAATATATCATAGTTTCCCAAATTCATTTTGTCCTTATTTAGAAAAATAAAAGATCCCTCAGCACCCACCCTCTTGGAAATCTATCTTCTTTACATGAACAAAATGTCCTCTCCCACCCAGAATTGCATATAAGATTGTTCCCATATATCTGGTTGGTTCTGGTGCTCTCCAGGAGTTAGGATTAACAACTTTGGAAAACATTGCACCATAGGGAAAGAAAAGAAAAAAAAAGAAAAGAAAACAAAAGCAAATACAAAGCATTGAGCAAGGAAAGAATTCTTAATAGAGTAGCAAACACTATTAAACAACAGCTAAATAACAAAACAAAAAAAATCATAGGCGTGAATGAAGACAGTGACACAATATATATAGTCCAAAGATATTTAGACTTACTAAGTTTGGTTATTTTTTTTTCTTTTTTGCTTTTTGGGTCACACCTGGCAATGCTCAGGGGTTACTCCTGGCTCTGCACTCAAGAATTACTCCTGGTGGTGCTCTGGGACTATATGGTATGCCAGGGATCGAACTTCGGGTTGACCACGTGCAAGGCAAATGCCCTACCCGCTGGACTATCGCTCCTGCCTCATGCTCCTGCTGCTGGACTTGCTTGGCCCCACATGGAAGCAGCCCATGGAGCTGACCTCCGGAGGGTGGTAAAGGGCTCGGCCAGTCCTTGGCCGAGTTCAACATTGCTCCAAGGGTTCGCTCACATGTGCAGGGGAGGGTCCACACTGGCTGGACTTGGAGCGGGGATTTGGGCTCCTCTGCCCATTCCTCCACCTCCATGCCAGCTACCCCGGAAGAGAGACACTCCAGACCCACAGCTATGCCAGCACTCGGCCACTCGGTGGCTGCATGACAGTCTTAGATACTACTAGATGTTAGGATCAGGTCCTTCCCAGGATCTTTCACATTTATACATTGTATACAGTTCTAGGCAGGTTCTAGCCGAAAACCTGTCATCCCAGTGAGTTTAGCAAGAAGCCAGAGCAACCCCCACATCATGAGGTCAGTCATTCTCAACATCCAGACTCCACAGCTACTCAGAGCTCCAACCAAGAGAAAACCGAATCTTTCCCCTTTGAGTTTCATCATAAATGCTCAAGAGCCTTTTTTTAAAAGTATTTTATTATACCACTGTGAGATATATAATTACAAAGATATACAATTAAAAAGTTCATATTTGGGTTTTGGTCATACAGTGTTCTGGCACCCATGCCTCCACCAGTGCCCATCTCCCACCACCCACTACCCGGTTCCCTGCCCCCTCCCCAGCCCACCTCCATGGCAGGTTATTTCCCTTTCTCTCTCTTTCTCTTTTCCTTCCAGACTATGGATTACAGAACATACATTAAAGGGTTGTCATGTGTATCTTTTTGCCTGTATTTAATGCTCAGTTCTAGATTGGCATTAGTACCCTCGACAATTGTTAGCACACTGTTCCATTTTCTGTCTTACCTAGCCTCTGACTCCCACACGTTGGTGATAATTTCCACTTTTGACAAGACCTCCTGTTACAAGGTCATGTTTCACTTGACCTTGGATATTGGCTATCATAATATGTACATATATATATATTTGTCATGCAAATAAATTCAGTCATTCTGTATCTGTCTCTCTCCTTCTGGCTAATTTCACTCAACATAATCTTCTCCATCATGCCCATCCATTTATAGGCAAATTTCATAACTTCATTTTTCCTAACAGCTGCATAGTATTCCATTGTGTAGATGTACCAAAGCTTCTTTATCCAGTCATCGATTCTTGGGCACTCTGGTTGTTTCCAGATTCTGGCTATTGTGAATAATGCTGCTATGAACATAAAAGTAGGGATGGTGTTTCCACTGCGTATTTTTGGCTTCCCAGAGTATATTCCCGGGAGTGGTATGGCTGGGTCAAATGGGAGTTCAATTTCTAGTCTTTGGAGGAATGTCCATACTGTTTTCCAGAAAGGCTGTACCAGCCGGCATTCCCACCAACAATGGATGAGTGTCCCCTTTTCCCCACATCCACGCCAGCACTTATTGAGAGCCTTTTACTGAGAGTATACCACCTACATGGCAGAGCCTCCAAGCTACCAGTGTTTTATTTGATATGCCATAAACCAGTAACAATTATGGACCTCATTCCCATGACCTGAAGGAATGGTTTGAGGTTCTTCCTGTTCCTGGAGCAAGCAGATGTCCTTGGGCTACACTTGCTTGCGACAGGTCATCTGAAGATGTTACTGGTGCGCACTCAAGCAATCAATGAACAACGGGAAGACAAGTGACAAGTTTGGTATACCATTCATAGGCACCACAAAACAAAATTGGGGGCCAGAGGACAGTACAGTGGGGAGGGCTTTTGTCTTGCATATGACCAACCTGGGTTCACCCCCCCCCCAGCATCCCGTATGGTTACCCAAATACTTACAGGAGTGATTCCTGAGTTCAGAGCCAGGAATTACTCCTGAGCATGGCAGGGTGTGAACCAAATCAGGAAAAAAAGAAAACCAAAATTAGAGGTAGAAAAGCTTAGAAGAAAAAAAATGGAATCAATCACCAGAGAAAACTATTCACAAGACATAGAAATAAGAAACAGTAAAAGCAACTGAAATATAAATAGTCATCAAACAAAAGATAGGATGGCAATGATTAAACCCTACAAATCAATAACCACCATGAGAAACAATGGTCTGAAATCACAGAATGGCTGGATGGGTAAAAGCAGGATCAACCTGCACTACTCAAGCAAGACTCAAATAAGATATAAAGAGAAACAAACTCACAGAGTGCAAGTCTGTGAGTTAGGTGTTATGAGTCAATAAGGTAAAAGGACACAAACTGCTTTTTTCTGTCTGAAAAAGTAGACTTGCAGTCAAAAATGGTAAGAAAAGATAAAGATAAATGGAGTATGTTGATTAAATTTCAATCAAAGATACAATAGTCATCAGTGTATTGTGTATCCAACATAAGATCATTAAAATATTGAAACAATTATCAACAAATCTAAGGAATTTATTGACAGAAACTTAATTCCTATAGGGAATGTCGGATTACCATTTAGAGCAATAGACAGATCATTAAGACAAAAAATTAACAAAGAAATAATGGCATTAATGACTGAAAAGATACAGAAATTTCCACTCCCAAAGAAATAGATGCACATTATTCTCAAACATATGGACATTCTCATGAATAGATATTTAAGACAAATAAAAAGTCAATAAGTCTGTAAAGAATAAAATCATATCAAAGATCTTTGTAATAATGACAGAAGACTAGAAACCAACAACAAAAGTAAAAGGTGATACTTCAAATGTGTAGAAACTCAACAACATGTTTTAAAATAAGTTTGAGTCAATGAAGAAATAAGAGGAGAAAAAAAATAATTTCTCAGAGAACAATGAAAAGAAAAGAAGCAGTAGCCTATCAGATTTAACAGGTTGCAGTAAAACTGATAAAAGACATATTCATTATAACATAGGTGAATCATCAGTAACAAGAAAAGTTTAAATAAACATTATAATCTTACATTAAAGAAACTAAAAATGGACGAGCAACTGAAACAGAATTTAACAGAAGAAAGTAATAATAAAAATGAGAACAAATGCAAATTAAATACAAATTTAAAATATATACACAGATCAATAAAAATGAGATGTAATTTTTTGAAAGGATAAATAAAAAAATCAATAAACAATTGCTAGGATCACCATTAAAAAAGAGAAAACATGAAAAATGTATCAGAAATAAAAAAGAAACAAGTTGGAAAATATGACAGAAACACAAATGATCATACAAAACCACAGAAAACAAAAATAAATACCCTTTGACATATTCCTAGTCAAGTCGTTATCCAATAGACTAATGGAGATGAATTTTACCTACAAGTAAGAGGATATCTAGTTGACAGAAATTTTAACCCAATGATTTAAAAACATGAGTTGTTTTCCTCAGTAAGGAACTACATTGACTGAAAGAGGCATAGTTTCATAAGATGCTCGAGACGGCTCCTGTGAATGAGAGCACCTACATAATGACTTCCAGTCAGTACTGTTACTTATTTAATCCAGCTTCAAAAAAGTACATTATTTCATTTAAAATAAATGATTTACTTATAGTTGGAAAAAGAAAATGATCTCTTTTGATCACAGTTACCTAGGACTGTAATTAACAGCATCTCATTTTGTTAGTTCATCATCTAAACTCCCCATGGACATCTTTGAATAGGAAAAGTTGGCAGTTTCAGTGTGATCTTGATATATTGGACACAGTGCTTACTGCCACACGTGCCTCTGGGACTAGAATAGATATTTCGCAGGGCCTAAAATATTTTAAATTGTATTTATTAAATAAAATAAATGTATGACATTAAAATAGTAAAGTATACAGATCTTTATTTAAATATTATGCAGCATCTTAGCAGATGTCAAGCTACCTAATTGTAGGTAAAACTCAAGGACAAAATTTATCAGTAGTTTTCTTACTGTTATCCTTTTACTTTTAAGAAGTCAGTATGAAATTTTCTACTTAAATTTATATAAAATTGATTGTTGGAGGACATGTTTAGCTAATCTGGGAGTTTTGTTGTTTTGCTCACTCCCAGCTTAATCTTATTTAAGCCAATGTTCATTCTAATGAGATCTCTCTTCTATGTAAACACTTCTAGAGGGTGTGGCAGTTACAGAAGTCACCTTGATTGAATAACTTCTGACTTATACATCTACTAAGACTTCTATGTTTTCTAGATTGGGCACAGCTCCTCTTTATACCCACTGCACCCAACGTGGGACAGTTAGAATTTACCAGGAGACTACCACCCTGGCTACGCTGAGACTAAAGGTAGACTATAGGAAGGATCATACTAGTTTGCTCTAAGCAGGCGAGTATGACCCTTTCAGCACATGAGAACAAGATACTCAGAATCACCTTGGTGCAGATAATAATAAGGACCTTGTGGGTACCATCTAGATTACATGAAGCTCATGAAGTTAAGATGTATCACTTTATATCAGCCCCCTCTCTCTCCAGTGTTTTACATAAGAGATAATCTTGGGATTAGTCCTTGGTGTAACCTTTGTTTATACCTACAATAGGGTGTGGCACTACACTCTGTTTAGGGTTCTTTGTTGGCATGACAACCTCCCGATTGGTTACTTTGGTATATATAAGGGGCTGACTTGAGGCCCCTTCACCCTTTTGCCTTTTGGTTCCCTCAGCCTTCAGCTTTTGGCTCCCTGCGGCTTTTGGCTTTTGGCTTTGGCCTTTTGCTCTTTGGCCTTTTGCTCCTTCTGGGTAGGGACTCAGCTCGGGTGACATCCTCTCTCTTTGGTGGGAGACTTAGGCTCTTTTGTATGGTCTAAGTTCGGACCAGAGCTAAAGTTTGCTCATTATATTGGAGTGCTGTGGAAGAGCTTTTGTACTATTAAAAAGCCATTTTTGGAACTGCACCGGACTTGTGAGTTTTCATCTGTTCTCCGGCGTCCTCGGAGGTAGAAGACAACCTCTGTCCTGACACTGTCGGGGACCCCGGCGGCGTTCCCGACAATTGATTACTAAACTATCTAGTTCATAGCATTGGAAAACAGTCAATAATTATATTTATTATAATAACTGCTTTTATGCTTAAACATTGTATTCCTAAAATCCAAACGTAAATAAGTTTGTAATCATAGTAACTAAATTAAAAAATAATAATTACTTTCATTACTGGTACAATTACTAGCTAGTGGTACTATTATTATTATTAGATTATGAGCTTTGCCTACCTTGGCATCTCTCTCTCTCTCTGTCTCTATATCTATCTATCTATCTATCTATCTATCTATCTATCTATCTATCTATCTATCTATCTATCTATCTATCTATCTATCTATCTATCTATCTATCTATCTATCTATCTATCTATCCATCCATCTATCTATCTATCTATATATCAATCTATCTATCGGTTTTTGTATAATACCCAGCATTACACAGATCTTACTCCTGGCTTTGTGCTAGAGATCACTTCTGACAGGCTCAGGACACCATATGGGGTGTCAGGGATTGAACTCAGGTCAGCTGTGTGCAAGGCAAGAGCTCTAGCTGCTGTATTATCCCTATGCTACACTCTGGCTTCTTGTTCTGTCCTGTTTCCACACAAACTCTGTGCTCAGCACATAGTGGTTACAAAATACATAAATTTACATAAACAAATGAAAAATGAGATCTTTTATATAAGAAATAAATGGATAATTCTATATTCAATCTAGTTAAAGATACAGTGATCTTGATGGCTGGCAGGTTTCATTCCTCATTTGACTTATGTGCTCATTTTGGTTTTCTTACCTTTTTAGTTTATTTTTAGGTATGATCATGATGTTGGAATTATAGGTCTTAACTATTGTCCTTGTTTCTAACACAGGATTGCTAACTGCCAGACACAAATGCTGTCACTATGCACATGGAACTTTGTTAATGCCCCATTAACAACATTGTTAACGGACACTTCCTTGCCAAGTACAGATGTATTCTGGTAAACATGGATTATGTTACCCAGGTTCCCTTTCAAGGAAGGGAAGTCCTTTCAATCAGGACTGTCTAGCTGTAGGAAACGTGATTAGGTAGTACACTAGCTGTCAGCATTCTTGCAGTGGGCCTCAGCTGCAGAGCTTTTGTCAGGAAGCCAGGCCCTTCGCCTGGCAGCTTTCACCTGGCACCTGAGCCCAGTGGCTGGCTAGATGAAGAAGTCATAAGGACTCAATCTTTCCATCTTTGAGCTCATGGGGAACGTACTAGCCAGGGACTCTCCCCTCTCCCTACTGGCTGTTTCTTTGCCAACCTTGCCTTGATCTTATCCATCTTATCCTTCAGTTTCGTCCTGCTGCTTCTCTCTCTCTTCACAAATGCTGAACTCTAATCAACGTTTTGTACTCTAAGCTCCATCTCAAGTTCCATTTCTAGAGAACCTAACCTGTCAGTCATCACCAACAGATTGGATCTAGCATGTAGGATTAAACACATTTCCCATGCCTGTCCTTCCAAAGTCCAATACTCACTGAGAGCTGGTCTAATCAAGAACACAAAGAATTATCAATTATCAAATATTTGTGCTCAGATCACAAAGATTATTTGTCCAAATAGACAAGTCCTAATTCTTTTTTGAATTGTACTCCACAGAGAATACTGCTTGTTATATGACTAATTTCATTAGAAAGTTCATACAATTCCAAAATTTTTGAATAATTTACTTTATCAACTAAATTATGAGAGTCCAGAGACTCTCAGACATGGGGGAGAGCTGTTCCTTGCTCTCCCTGTGCACAGCCGTTCAAGAGGCAGTCGGAAGGCATGGCAGGTTCTAGCCCTGGCCCACCACCTCGGCAGAGCCTCACAACAAGCCATACCACCCCCTCACTCGACAGGAGCCTCCATTTTCCACATTTGGGCTTCCTTCTCGTAAGAACTCCACCCAGCAGACCAGCCCATCACAGCCCAGATCATCGACACCCACCCTGCAGCAGCTTTTCCTCAATCCGGGTATGTGGTCCAGAGACTCTCAGACATGGGGCAGAGCTGTTCCTTGCTCTCCCTGTGCACAGCCGTTCATGAGGCAGTCGGGAGGCATGGCGGGTTCTAGCCCTGGCCCACCACCTCGGCAGAGCCTCACAACAAGCCAGACCACCCCCCCTCACTTCACGGGCGCCACCATTTCCACATTTGAACTTCCCTCTCGTCCAGAACTCCACCCAGCAGACCAGCCCATCACAGCCCGGCTCGTGCGCCGCAGCTCATCAATAAATGCTTTATTTGGAGGTGTTTAAAAGAGTTTGCCCCCGCCGGCAGCCTGGCAAGCTTCCGGTTGTATTTGTATGCCAAATCCAGTAACAATATATTAGGTTATTCCCATGACCTAATAATGGTTTGAGGCTCTTTATGTTCCTGTAGCAAGCCGATGCCCCTGGTTCTACTGGCATGAGACAGGACATATGGAGATATTACTGGTGCCCGCTCTAGCAAATAGATGATCAACGGGAAGATCGTGAACTAAATTATATTTTCTCAATTTCTACACCATTGACATTAGGGTCTCAATCAAGCAAGAGGGGCTTTCCCTGTGCATTGTAAGGCTTTTAACAGATCCCTATCCTTACCTACAAAAATACCAGATGTAGCATCATTTCCTTACTTCATGTGACAACTGAAAATGGCTTCCAATATTAATCACAGTCTCCTGGGTGGGTATTTCCTACTTGGCGGAGAACCATCGATCTAAAGTTTTGACTGGAGAGCCATGCTCCAAGTGAAGGAATGCAACTCTTTGAAACACATTTCTGGGAACCTTGATCCTCAACCTGGACTCTTAGAAAAAGGGCCAATGAAATGACTCCTTAATCATCACCAAAACAGACGTAAAGAGGGCATCTATCCTGTGTCCTAGTTAAGGAGGTTGAATTCTGATTGTGAGAAATTCTAGGGTCAGCTTTCTGACTTCCACACCCAGGTCCCTAAATGAACTGTGAACTCTGGGCAGCTGGCATGTGGGTGCTGGTATCTGTTTATTTCAAAAGGGAATGTTGCATTCTTTATGCCATTGATAGCACACAGGGCTGGATTTCTGTCTCTAGAACTAACTTGAGCATGAAAGAAGAATAGTAATTTACTTAAAAGTCAAGGGAAACAAAAGCACTGCACAGAACCTTTCCATGTGAACAGAGGTCAGATTAAGATACCATTGCATAACTCTTTTGGGCTAAGTCCTAATTTTTGCATTTTCTCTTTCTGTCTCTTTTGTGTGTGATTACAGTAACTTAATTTTTCCTAAGACTGCCTGAATACCATAACACTGCTTTTCAGAGGAGCAAATAAAGGTGTGGATTGTGAGCTGTGCTGACAGGGTATCCATGCCACCTCAGTCATGCTCTGCGGAGGCATGCCTGGTCCCTACCTTCACCTCCCACACCCACAAACCTGGGGATTGAGCACTAATTCTGACTCACTCGCAGCTTTGCAACTTCACCTCTAGAAATTGAAGGCTGAACCTGAAGGAAATCTCCGCTGATAATACAATACTGCACAGAGAGCTTCAAAATAACATCTTTAGAAGCCCGTGCATTGCACTTTAATGCCTCTTACATAATGTCCATCAACATATAGGATTTACAAGGTAATGGAAAGAAAACTTTTCTCATAATATCAAACTTTTCCTGTCTTTTAAGGTAAAGTTTTTAATAACAGTGCTTTGGAATTACCATTGGGAGCATGTTTTCACAGAGTAAAGAAGAATCTGAGAGAAGTCTGCAGTGTCTAAGAGTTTCTGTAGCATAGACTGCAGTGAGGGGGCCGGGAGCAATGGAGGGATTATTGGTATTGATTTAGATTAACAAATTTTTGTGACCAACAACTTCCCCTTGTACAAGCATTTCATTTTTACATTAATTTTGGGTGAAACCTGGCCTGACATTTCAGAGACAGCAGTAAGACTGCTGCTATGTCCCCAGGACTTTTATTGCCTAGCACTGTAATGGTTACCACAGGATACAGGCAGCCACTGAGTCTCCAAAATGCTGCAGGTCCAACATTTGGGCTGAAAATGAAACACACCAGACTTTGTATTCTTATTGTATTAATGTTTTTTAAAACTCAGTATTAAAAATAATGTAAAAAATACTGTCAGGGTTAGGGAGATAGTATAGTGGGTAAAAGACAAGTCTGGAACATGACTGACCAGGGTTTCATCCTTGGCATATGGTTCCCTTAGAACAGCCAGGAGTGATTCCTGAGCACAGAGGCAGGAGTAAGCCCTGAGCATAGTTGAGTGTGGCCCCAAGCATATGTGTGTGTGTGTGTGTGCGCACGTGCGTGTGTGTGCGTACACACACACACACACACACACACACACATATATATGTGGTATATATATATATACCACTGCCTGTATCACTGTCTTCCCATTCATCATCAATTTGCTCGAGTGGGCACCAGAACATTTCCATATGACCTGTCTCATGCTAGTAGAGCCCAAGGACATCTGCTTGCTCCAGGAACATAAAGAGCCTCAAACCATTCCATCAGGTCATGGGAATGAGGTCTATAATTGTTACTGGTATTTGGCATATCAAATACGACACGGGTAGCTTGCCAGGCTCTGCCGTGCGGGTAGCATACTCTTGTAGTCATCTAAATATCCAGCATTTATTGATGAAACGTGCAGCCACTTGCTGCAGGGTGGATCTCAATGAGCCGGACTATGATAGGCTGGTCTGCTGGGTGGAGTTCTGACAAGGGGAAGTCCGGATGTGGAAAATAGGAGGCCCTCATGGAGTGGGGGTCGTCTGGCTTGTTGTGAGGCTCTGCTGGGGTGGCGGGCCAGGGCTGGAACCTGCCATCCCCCCCCCCGGGTGCCTCATGAGTGGCTGGGCACAGGGAGAGCCAGTAGCAGCTCTGTCCCATGTCTGCGAGTCTCTGGATCAGCATACCTGGGCCAGATTTAAAAAAGACTGCTGCACTCTGCTGTAATCACACATATATGTGTGTGTGTGTGTGTTTGTGCGTGTGTGTGTGTATGTGTGTAGTTTGTGTAGTGTATGTGTGTATGTGTGTATAGTTTCAATATTTTATATTGATAACTGATTAAAGTTGTAATATTCTTGATAATTATTCTGCATATATATATAGAATATACAGTATTCTCTATATATTTGGGTTAATTAAAATATATTAGTAAAGTTTATATTACTTTTTGCTTTTTCTGTTTTTGGAGATAAGACTGCAAGCACCTCTAAAGTGACATTTGTGTCTCACATTATACTTCTTTAGTACAGCTTCATGTAAGGGGAGACAGGCAGTGAAAACAATGAGGATATTTTCTCTTTCATGGCGATTATGGTGTCACATGTTTACAAAAAAGCAGAGAGCAGCAGCCAGTCGGATCATATCAGTATACTGTCTGAGGGGTGAGGAAGCACGAGGAGGAATAAGCCAGCTAAGTGTGAGGTGAGTGTTAGAGTGGAAGAACCTTCCTAGCCAATAGAGCAGCATATGTGAATTGGTAAATTGTGAAAGAGAAGGAAGGGTAGGAAGGCTCAGCACAGGAAGGAAAGGAAATGGCGTGGAGGACTGTGGGGGACTTCCCCTGGAGGCAGAGCGAATACTATGCAGCTGTCAGAAAAGAGGAAATTAGGAAATTTACCTGCAAATGGATGGACATGGATACTATCATGCTGAGTGAAATTAGTCAGAAGGAAAAGGACAGATATAGAATGACTGCATCCATTAATAGGATATAAATAGATACCAGTGTTTTACTAAGTGTGGGAAATGGTAATGGCAGATTAAAACTCACCATTGAATATACACAAAGAGACTTAAGTGATAAACTCTAAATATCTGTAGGGCTAGCCACAATGTGTAAAAGAAGAGGGAGAGAGATGCAGAAACTGAGAGAGAGAGAGAGAGAGGAAACAGGGCTACCTGCTATTGAGGCAGCCTGGGGGTGGGCGGAGAGGGTGGGGTACATTAGTGGTGGAAATGGGGCACTGGTGGAGGGATGGGTGCTGGAATACTGTATTAACAAGAACCAATTATGAACACCTTTGTAATTGTATGTCTCACGGTGGTATAATAAAAAAAAATAAAAAAAAAAGAGTAGTTAAGGAAGAGGAGGAGAAAAAATAACATGAACTTTGCATTACAAAAAATTAAACTATTCAGTTGAAGAATTGGGTAGCTTTTAGTGAAGTGAAAAGATCATGTATCTCACTGGACCTCCCTGTATTTTCTTTTTTTTTTTCTTGCTGTTTTTTTTTAAGATTTTCTTTTTTTTTAATTAATTTTTTTTAACATTTTATTATACCACTGTGAGATATACAGTTACAATGCTGTTCACGCTTGGGGGTTTCGGTCACACAGTGTTCCAGCACCCCACCCTCCACCAGTGCCCCCAGCCACCACCCATGTCCCCAATTCTCTCCCCTCCCACATACTGCCTAAATGGCAGGTTCTTTATCTCCTCTCCTCTCCCCTCTCTCTCTCCTCCTTCTCCCACACATTGTGGGTTGCACTACGTTACACTTAGAAGCCATCATTTGCATTTTTTGTCTGTATTTAATGCTCAGTTCTATGTTAGCATCAGAACTTTAGACATTTATTCACACATGTTCCCTTCTCTATCTAAACTAACCTCTGACTCCCACACACTTGTGGTAATTTCCACTTTCGGTAAGATCACCTAGTATATTTATGTCATGCAAATAAATGCAGTCATTCTATGTCTCTCTCTTTCCTTCTGACTAATTTCACTCAACATGATTCTTTCCATATCTATCCATTTATAGCAAAATTTCATAACTTCATTTTTTTCTGACAGCTGCATAGTATTCCATTGTGTAGATGTACCACAGTTTCTTTATCCAGTCATCAGTTCTCGGGCATACTGGTTGTTTCCAGGTTCTGGCTATTGTGAATAGTGCTGCTATGAAAATAAAAGTGCGGATTGTGTTTCCGCTGTGTGTTTTTGGCTTTCCAGGGTATATTCCCAAGAGCGGTATGGCTGGGTCAAAGGGGAGCTCAATTTCTAGTCTTTGGAGGAATGTCCATATTGTTTTCCAGAAAGGTTGTACAAGTCGACATTCCCACCAACAGTGTATGAGAGTCCCCTTTTCCCCACATCCACGCCAGCACTTGTTGCTTTTACCCTTTTGGATATGGGCCATTCTCTGTGGTGTGAGGTGATATCTCATTGTTGTTTTGATTTGCATCTCTCTGATGATTAGTGATGATGAGCATTTTCTCATATGCCTTTTGGCCATTCGGATTTCTTCCTTGTTAAAGTTTCTGTTCATCTCCTCTCCCCCATTTTCTAATGGGGTTGGCTGTTTTTTTCTTATGTATTTGTACCAGTGCCTGATATATCCTGGATATTAACCCCTTATCAGATGGGTATTGGGTGAGTATTCTTTCCCATTCTGTGGACTGTCTTTCTATCTTGGTCACTGTTTCTTTTGGACCTCCCTGTATTTTCAAGTGAGCTCTTGCTAAGGCTTTTTGCAAGATGAAGTAATCATCCACCATAAAATCAGAAACTCATCCAGGGTCAGTAAGATCCAAATAAAGTTGCTTCCCTGATTCAGGAGACAAAAAGTTTCTAATAATGTGCCCAAGAGAAATCACAGAAGGATTCAGGTGAACTTGGAAGAATAAACAGGTCTTCCTTAATTGAGCGGTCAGGACAGGATGTTCTAGGAATTAAAAAATAGTTACCCTGTGACGTTTTGTCATTATTATATTCCAGATTTTCTGTAAATGTTCTACAAGTAAAACCTAATTAATTGGGAAGCCATAGGATACATTAAGAATTAGCAGCTTTATTTTACAGTTGGCATTAGGAGTAAAGTAATATAAGTGTTCTTCATGCAAGTATTTATTAAATTCTATTGGTAGACGATGCACCAAGCAAGAATAGAGTCTTATCTCACACATGTATTGGGAAGTAACGTATTTTTTTGTTTGTTTTTCTATATTTTTTAAGAGGAATTTAAAAATTGATTTCTATTAAATGTTTAACATGTGTCAGTCTGTGTGGTTACGGTGATTACTGTCACGGGACTAAAACCAGACTTCCTTGGGTCAAGCCCTGTCTCTTTCTGTCAGTAAAGTAGAGATGACGATGAGGGTCTCTTCTTCAGAACTGTGGTGATGATTAAGATAAGAGATTTAATTTTTACAGTGGTGATTATTAAGCAACTTTCTCATTTAATTCTTGCTGCATCTCCTTTTTTTTTTGCTAAATTATATTTAATTCCCAAGGAAACTAAGTGGCAGGGCAAGATTCAAGCCACGTTCTTTCTATGCTTCTTTTTCAGGTTGGGTTAGAACAATGAGACACGCTCCAGGTCTTTTCTCAGAGGGCTGATTCCTATGACTTTACATCAGAAAGTTAACAAATGAGTCAAAAGTGCCCCCACCCTATTTTTTGTTTTCTTGGACCACACTCAGCTGTGCTCAGGGTTTACTCCTAGTTTTGCACTCAGGATTCATTTCTAGCAGGACTCTGGGAATCATACTGGGTGTTGGGTGCAAACCACGTCATCCACATACAAGTGCCCTACCTGCTGCACCTATATTCAGTCCCCAAAAGTGGCCCTTTCTATCCTCCTCTTGCTCCTAGTCATTCCTTACTTTCCCCAAAATAGGACTGTTACACACCCTGACATCTCCATATGGCACATATATACTTAAATTCCTTCACTCTTCCTCCTTTTCTTTTCTTTCCTGACATTGTTACCCAAGTGTAACTATTTTCTGGTTACCCGAGTATAACTATTATCTGGGAAAGACTGTTATGAAGTCAAGTTGGTACTGAGGTATGGTGCTAACTGGAATTCAAGTAGTTCTTGACTCAATCAATATCAAGTTAGGGCAGAGACGATAAAAGTATATAATTAAGAGAAATTTGAAAAAATAACATCTCATTCTGAAAAGTCATATCCTTAATCCTCTATCCAGTTAATGGGATACCTTGGCATGGAGAGTCTCAAGAATAGGTATTTGTTTGTTTACACAATTTAATTGTCTACTCCAGGGCATATGAAAACTTCCTGTAATGGGGCAGAGAATAAAGATTTTAAACTTTGAAGACCATTACAGTCATTGTCAAAATTACTCAGTCCACTATTAGTCTATTAGTATTTAAACAAAGTCATAGAAGATATGCAAGTAAATATCAATGGACACATTTTAAAATTATTTATAAGTATTGGAATTAAAATTTTACATAATCTGATATTACAGAAAATAATAATAATCCTATGATTTTCCCCAACCATATAAAGGTAAAAGTACACTTACTTAATTCATGAGTTGACTGACAGATCAGCTCTAGTTTGCCAATCCCAAGTTTATTCTGTATCAGGCACTGTATCACTGTATCACTGTTTTCCCATTGTTCATCAATATGCTCGAGTGGGCACTAGTAACATCTCCATTAGTCCTGTTGCAAGCAAGTGTAACCCAAGGGCATCTACTTGCTCCAGGGACAGGAGGAGCCTGAAACCATTCTTCAAGTCATGGAACTGAGGTCCATAATTGTTACTAGTTTTTGGCTATGTAAACAAATAGAATGTCTTTTACCTTCAAAGCTTTTACAAGAAGTTTTCTAAAAGTGTCTGTCTTAGAACACTTTAATTAATAATACATCAGTGCAGTATCAAGATGCAAAAATGCAAGTGTCCTATGAGTGCTTCTGTGTATGAACACAAAGAACACACAAAGACTAAATGGAGCACAGGATCCTGCAAGGAGTCTACTGAGAAAATCTGATGGAGAAAACATCACCTCGGAAACTGAACTGTACTGAACAAAGAACTGTGAATGCTCATTTGTCAAGGTATTAACACCCAAGAGATAAAAAGCACTGGTAGAACTTAACAAGAAAAAAAATACCAAAGGATCAAAAAGTGAGGGGAAGAAACTTCCTCAAGACATACAGGTGTCCAAAAGGTATATATAACAAAATGCTCTGTGTCACTTAACATGATGGAAATGCAAATAAAAAAATGATATCTCTTCTCTCACCAGTGAGAATGGCACACAAGGGTGGATGTGAAGATGAGGGAATCCATATCCACCGCTGATGGGAATGTTGACTAAATTAACCATTTTGATAACAATATGGATACTTCTACAAAAGCTAGGAATTGATATTCCATCAAAATCCAACAATTTTTTTCAGTATTTGCATCTATCCCAAGAGGTTGAAAATTCTATTTATAAATGACAACTGCCCTTCTACATTAATTGCATTACAATTCACAATAGCCCAAATCTAGAAGAAATCTAGATATAGGAAAATATCTATAGGAAAAGACAAATGTAATTTGTTGTTTCTTGGATGCATTTGGAGAGTATCATGTTATGTGAACTGAGAAGGAGGACAGGTATAAAATGATCTCCCTCATATCTAGGATAAAAAAGAAATATAGAAAGGAAGCAACAAATCTCTGATGGCAACAGAGCAGTCATATCATGCAGGGTGACTGAGGTGGGTGGGAAGAAATAGGATAGAGGACCAGACAGTAGAGGAGGGAAGCTGGTTGGGGTGGAGGGGGTGGTGTTGGAAAGGTTTATGCATAAAATCTCACCATTATTAATAGTGTAAATCATGATTCTTAGAGAAAAAAAAGAGTATTTGGAAGAGTATTTGGTAAATATTGAGTTTTTTTCATTACAGGATTTCTAATGTATTATGACTATCCAAAGGTAATAAGGTATGAGAAACTGCTAAGCCAGTAGTCTTTAACCACAGAGTGCTTTTACATGGGATGACTTTTCACAGGTGTTTCATAAAACACACAGAGAGGAAAACATTTTTTTTCACTTACTTGGCAGTATTGTGATAAACCCACGTACTCACATATACAAACAGTGCACTCTGTTACAGAGCCAGATTCCTAGTTGCACCTGTTAAAAAAAAAACTGACTCCAGTGCTGATGTAAAAGAATGAGTTAAAGGTGAGATTTCTTTCCTTCCAGAATCCTTAAAATATGTTCTCTTTGAAGATAAAAAGGTGGGAGTAGAAAGGAAAAGATCCATTTTGTTATTTCGTAAAGTGCTTTTCTCTCAATTTCTCATTTGAATAACTAAACTTTGCTGAACGGCTTGTGTTGCTGGCTCTCAGTCCCTACCATCCTCAGGACTCTTCTCACATCTGTTCCCACTCTAGTTGCTGAAAACATCTCCAATTTCATTCTTCTCAGTTATGTAATTGCTGCTTTAATAATTAAACTTCAAAATCCATCTGACCCTATGCTCTTTGAGGTCACAAAGTAAAAAATAGTCAGAATGAGACTGGGGAAAGCTTCTATGCATTAAATGAAGGTGAGTGTTGTCTAAAAGCCAACTCGAGTAGTAGGATTTAGTGGGACCTGTTTTGATCAGAATCACAAAGCCTTTCAAGAAACTCATATAATATGAATGATTCTCTAGGCCTCAGGCGCTAAAGGACTTTAGAATGAAGCTGTGTATTATGTGGGAGTCAGTGTTTAAAGTCAGAACATAAGACAAAAATTGTTTAGAGTCAAAATTACCCTTGAGAATCCTTTAAAGTATCAACAAGTTTCCCAACAGTTCATAACTGTATATGTACTTCATAGACTTTCACTAAGTCAAAAAAAGACACTAAGTATTGTATACATTTCTTTAGTTTAACACTAGAGGAATTAGTTCACATGCATTGTGGTGCTTTGCTGTACAAAAAATGATCTTATTCTCCTAGACAGTTGAATATTCCTTAAAGATATGCACCTTTTATGTGGCTCTGAAATTTATTATTGTTAATGACTATGGACAAATTTCACTGAAGAATATGATTTTATTTTTCAGTCTGTGGACTCCTAGATTTGAACCGGCCCAGGATTCAAATAAATCTAGATTTATTTTGTTTATTTTCGGTTTTAGAACTACACACAATTTTCCTAGGGTTAATTTCTATCTATCTATCTATCTATCTATCTATCTATCTATCTATCTATCTATCTATCTATCTATATCTATCTATCTCTTCCTTCATTCCTTCCTTCATTTATTTATTTATCTATTTATGTATGTTGGAGGACAGGTTTACCTATTCTGGGAGTTTTGTTGTTTTGCCCACTCCCCAGCTTAATCTACTTAAGTCAAGTTTCATTCTAATGAGACTTCTCTTCTATGTAAACACTGCTAGAGGGTGTGGCACTTACAGAAGTCACCTTGATCGAATAACTTCTGACTTATACATCTACTAAGACTTCTATGTTTTCTAGATTGGGCACAGCTCCTCTTTATACCCACTGCACCCAGCGTGGGACAGTTAGAATTTACCAGGAGACTACCACCCTGGCTACGTTGAGACTATAGGAGAGACTATAGGAAGGATCATACTAGTTTGCTCTAAGCAGGTGAGAGTGACTCTTTCAGTACACTAGAGCAAGATACTCAGAATCACCCTGGTGCAGATAATAATAAGAAGGACCTTGTGGGTACCATCTAGATTACATGAAGCTCATGAAGTTTAAGATGTATTACTTTATATCAGCCCTCTCTCTCCAGTGTTTTACATAAGAGATAATCTCCTTAGTCCTTGGCATAACCTTTGTTTATACCTGCAATGGGTGTGGCACTACACTCTGTTTAGGGTTCTTTGTTGACATGACAACCTCCCGATTGGATTACTTTGGTGTATATAAGGGGGCTGACTTGAGGCCCCTTCACCTTTGCCTTTTGGTTCCTCAGCCTTCAGTTTTTGGCTCCTGGTGGCCTTTTTGGCTTTTTTGCTCTTTGGCCTTTTTGCTCTTCTTCTGGGTAGGACTCAGCTCAGGTGAGATCCTCTCTCTTTGTGTGGGAGACTTAGGCTCTTTTGTATGGTCTAAGTTCGGACCAGAGCTAAAGTTTGTTCATTATATTGGAGTGCTGTGGAAGAGCTTTTGTACTATTAAAAGCCTTTTTGGACCTGCACCGACTCGTGAGTTTTCATCTGTTCTCCAGGCGTCCTCAGGAGGTAGAAGACAACCTCTGTCCTGACACTGTCGGGGACCCGGTGGCGTCCCCCAACATATGTATGTATTTAATTAATTGAATCATCATGAGATAGAACATTACAAAGTGGTTCATTGTCGGGCGGCTCAGCCGGGGTCCCCGACAGTGCGGGAAGCGAAGTTCCCTTCTACCTCCGAAGCCGGGCGAGGAATGGATGAGCACTCAGGGATCCGATGAGGTTTTTAAAAGACTTTACTTATCACAGGTTCAGGCATACAAATCAGCAAAAGGAAAAACCCGATGCTTAGGATTCCAGGCTAGAACCCCAGCCACGTGTAGGCCAAGATGGCGACCACCACGTGTATAGGCTTTTGGGAAAGGAGGAAGAACACTTCCAAGCAGGGGCGACCGCTCACAGCGAGCAACAGCCCCCAAAGAAGCGCCGGGAGAGTGAAAACCGGCTAGGTTTATACCCATGCAACTCAGGCCTTCCCTCCCATTGTTATGGAAAGCAGGGAGTGTTAAATGTCCTTAGATAATCCCTCCCTGCACCTCACCTAGGCCCTTTAGTGTGCTAATGTTTTGAGCCAAATGCCCTTAAAGGAGTCCTGCAAGCAACTCCCCCTGATTAGTTTACTAATAAAAATTGAAAAGGTAAGAAATATTTAGTAATGTACAGAAAATTAAGATAAGAAAAAACAATTCGAATTACAAAATGATAATACATGTTACTTTAGGATCCTAACTTGTTTTTGGACCCAAAGCAAAGTTCAAAGATAAAGTGTTTTTAGCTGTCTGATTATAACGGACTATAGTTTGCACTGTCCATAATTTGTGAGAGTCAATTTGCTATATTTTATGTAAAGTCGGGTGTCTGGAACAAAGTCTGTGGGGGCTACTTCTGGCACAGCAATAGCGGTGATCATATGAGTATGAGTCTCTGGAGAGCAGCGGTCAGGAACTCGTTGAATTGTCAGGAACACTGGATTGGGTTTCAGGAACACTGGAACAAGTATCTCGAATTCTGGAACAGGAGTCTTGAGTGCTGGAACAGGTGTCCGGAACATCGGTGTGATATCTTGAACTCTGGAACAGGAGTCTTGAGCGCTGGAGCAGGTGTCTGGAACATCCGGTGTGGGCGTCTTGCAGGGCTTCTTCAGCAAGGGAACATTGGCACCGGTAACTGTACCTGTAGCTTAGGCGAGACAAAAACACTTTTCGAGGGTTAATCACAAGTAGAGATTTTTAAGGCTTTGTAGGGATCCAAGTCTGGGATGGAGAGAAGAATATAAAGAAGCTCCAACATGGGTGGAGAGGGGAAATAAGTATGAGAATTGATGATTTTAGAATTGATAAATCTAGTGGATCAGCAGTGGAGTTGATGAATGTAATAGAGGTTTGTAGTGGTCAGAAATTGGGGAAGGTAGTAGTTGAGACATAACATAGACACAACATTAATCACAAACATAATGGTGGCCACCACATGCACACACACGCACACATACATTTGATCGATCAATATCTTACAGCTGTATATGTGACCCATTTAGGGTGATAAATGGTAACTTGAGTCAAGCGCTTCATAAATATAAAGCCGGCAAATGATGGTGAGAAAGTGTCTTTTCCTGTGAATAGAGGCATTGGGGAAAAATTAGTTTTGCAAATTATTAGAATTTTTAGCGAGCACTGTTTTAGGAGTCCCGGAGTATTGAGCACTGTAAGCGCAGGTTTACTGGTTCGAATATCTCATCCTGTGAACAGAATCATTAGAAAAACAATTTTTTTTATTGATTTAGCAAACATTTTTGTAATGAGCACTGTGATCAGAGTCCACCCATTTTTCCACCTTTTTTTTTTTTATAAGAAAGAAAATATTTAGGCTGTAAGGCAAGATATTAGAGCATGAACCATGATCACAGACTGCAAAACAAGATCATTATTAAAAAAGGAACCAATCCAGGAAGTTTAAACAGCAACTTGCAATTTAAAATTTAAGACTTTATATTGAAAGAATTAGTTGTTTTCTGATTCTTGGAGAATTCTAGTCTTAACAAGTCGCAGAGGGACCCAGAGTTTCTTGGCAGGGTTATCGTCTGTAGAAATGAAAGCATAGCCTCTTCCCGAATGAGGAGGTGACCTGCAATCCATTTATCATCAATTTTCACCCAGATAGGTGAATTGACTGTTTTTGAGTTTGCATATCTTCTTGAAAGTGACGTTCAGCCGCGGTATAGGGATCTCCTTGAGGTATATTTAAGAAGTTTAAGGTGAATAATGTTAAAGATAAAGAATCCATTGGAGGCATGCTTGTTTTTTCGTTGCTTTAATAGCTGAGTTTTTAAGTGTTCTGTGGGCACGTTCAACTATTCCTTGTCCTTGTGGATTATATGGAATTCCTGTAATATGTTTGATCTGCCATTCCTCGCAAAAGGATTTGAAGGTTTTGCTGGTGTAAGCAGGACCATTATCTGTTTTATGGTATGGGGAATACCCATGATGGAGAAGCACTGGAGTAAAAATGAACAAACAGATTTAGCTCTTTCAGACGTCATAGGAACAGCCCATATGAACCGGGAATATGTATCGATGACCACATGAAGGAAAGGTTTGTTGGGAAATAAGTTAGTATGAGTTATATCCATCTGCCACAATTGGTTTGTCTGTAAACCTCGAGGGATTTGCTCCTGCTACATGAGATGTACAATGTAAAGGAGCACAGACAGGACAGTGCGGACAATTTGTCTAGCTTGTCTCCATGGGATGCCATGGTGTACATGAAGGCGGCGGGCATTTGTATGTAGAGTCTGGTGCTCTTCCTCAGCTGATTTAAATACTGGTGCTGCCAAGAGATCTGCTGCTTCTGTTTCCTCGAACCATTGGCCCGGGAGTCGGCTGTGAGCGGATGTGGGAGATGTATATAGGGAATGTTCTATTTCGGAGGAGATCTTGTAGTTTATGGAGCAGCTCCTGAATTATAGGATTATGGGCATTTAAAGAAGCAGTGACAATTCAGGAAATAAACCAACTACATATGCAGAATCACTCACCACATTACATGGGCCAGATACATGGGATAGTAAATGTATCAGGGTGGCGAGTTCCACTTGTTGGGCAGATTTATAATTTGTATGCACAGTAGTGGTCAACGAAGGACCTGTAATTCCACCCCTTCCTGATG